>CAJHQP010001182.1:0-127330 GCA_905132765.1 Moricandia arvensis | reverse complement strand
AGTGAGTTGAACACAACAACACTTACCTCAGAACATTGTAACCATCAAGAAATTTGTGATGAAAGCTCAGTAAAATGGAAATTCAAAGAGACAAAGACAAACCACAGATTAACGAACATAAGCCAAATTTTCTCAAGTTCTCAAGGATCTTCATAAAGAAGTTCTTAACTAGCTCAAATAATAAAGGGATTCCTCAGTACTGACACTATCCAGAGAATGACCAATAGGTTTTAAGATTAAAATCAGAAGTTAATCTATTGGCTCAAAGCAGTGGTCAGACATTGGCGTTCACCACTTTGATAAAAGTATGCTAGTCTTCGCATTGTCATTACATTTGAAGCATTCTCGTTTAGGCATGATCATAACAAGTGAAAGTGATATTACGGTCCACTCCGGATAGTGATCGTATTCAACTACTAATGCTTATCATCCAGAGTCAAAAACGAGTCCTTTGTGGGATAAATGGAAAAATCACTCATGTGTCTTTTTTCTCCTTTTTATTATTTTTATTTATTTTTGGTGTCCATTCTTCAATCTTCACAGTAATAAGATTATCTTGTTGATCAAATTCATAACTGTGATCAGAATCAGGTGTTAACTGGTTTACGCTCAACCCGAGCTGAGTATCAATCCCATTCGTCAGCTTACACAAAAACAAACACATTAAATAAATTCATGACTAGTAACTCTTTTCACAATTTGACTCTACCAAAAGAAGGTTCTATGAGAGAGTTGGTTTTTACAGAAATATATAAGTTCTATGTCACCCTCCTGAATAATGACACAACTACCACATCTCATAGTCAGAGCTAGATCAAGCACTACACACTCCAATCGAATTTTGTAGATTGACAAATGTGTTAAGGTCTAGATCTTTTGTGAAAATATCGGCCAATTGGTTCTCTGTGGTAACATGCATAATCTCAATGACTTTCTCATCTACTAACTCTAACAAAGTGATGTCTAATAGCAATGTGTTTAGTTGACATGACTTTTTGAAATGTTTATTTCACTCATGTTATCACAATGTACGAAGATAATATCAAAAATCATACTGTAATCTGCAAGTATGGACTCATCCATAACAGTTGAGTACAACAATTACCAAGTGCTATATACTTACTTCTGCAGCTGAAAGTGATACACAATTTTGTTATTTTGCTATGCCAAGAAACCATGTTGTTTCCTAAGAAGAAACATCCTCCAGATGTGTTGCGACAATCATCAATGTTCCCTTCCCAGTCTGCACTACAAAACTAGCTAATTTGTGTTAGTATCCTTTCTATAGTACAAACCAAGGTTAGACGTCCCGTCACGTACTTGATGATACATTTGACAGAAGTAAGATGTGACACTCGTGGTGAAGCTTGATATCTTGCAAAAACACCAAAGTTGTAGCACAAATCAGGGTATGCTTGCAGTCAAGTATAACATACTCCCTATCATAGCTCGATACAACTTTTCATCAACCTTTGGGCCTTCACATCCTTGGAAATTTTTCTTGTAGTACTCATGGGAGTTTAGCTTCTTTTGAGGTTTGCATGTCGAACCTTCGTACCAAGTTTCTAGAATATGTTCTTTGTGATACAAAGATTCCATCATAGAGCTGTTTAATCTGAAGTCCAAGGAAGTAGTTTAATTCACCCACCATACTCATATTGAATTCATGATTCATGTCATGAACGAACTCATCCACAAGCTCATCTCTGGTTGGTCAAAAAATATCATCGACATATATCTAAACCACAAGTGACCCTATTTGTTCAAGTTTGAAAATAGTGTCTTATCAAAACTTCCTCTCTTGAAACCCTTTTGCAACAAAAACTGTGTCAAATGTTCGTACCAGCACGAGTGCTTATTTCAACCCATACAAAGTTCTCTTTAGCTTATAGGCATGATCTGGAAACTTAAGATATTTAAACCCTTTAGGTTATGCAACATATACTTCCTCTTGAAGTAATCCATTCAAAAATGTACTTGTAACGTTTTGATATAAAGCTTTCATGAAATCCCCATAAGTAAACGAATCGATTCCATTGTGCCACAGGAGCGAACGTTTCATCAAAATCTATCCCTTCAATTTGACAACATCCTTGAGCAACAAGTCTGGATTTATTTCTCACTACATTGCCATCTCCATCAGTTTTTATTTTGAAAACCCATTTGTTCCTACTACATATACACTTCAGGTTTAGGTACCAGTTCCCAGACATCATGATGGACAAACTGATCTAGTTCTTCATGACAAGCCTCTGTCCAGAAATCATCATCGAGTGCTTCCATTACGATTTTGTGGTTCTATTAATGATATGAAGCATGCAAGTTGACCATATCTTTGAAGTTTAACTCGATTTTTCTGGTTATTCTTCCATCATTCAAGTCTCATATTACATCATCCACATGGTGGTGGCGGTGAACTTGAAGTTGTGAAGAAAAATCTTGATCGTTTTCAACCTCGATTTTTTCTTTTGACGCATCATAATTTAAAACAGAGTATCATCACTGTCTTGACAAATATCTGCTAAAGTGCTTCCACTGTTATCATCAAACACCACGTCTATTGCATCTTGAACCATTCTAGTTCACTTGTTGTAGAATCTGAAGTTATTGTGGGTAGTGTTACCCACGAACACACCTTCTTAACTTCTAGAATCGAACTTTCCTAAATTGTCTTTATCATTAAGAGTGTAACAGACACACCCAAAGATGTGTAGATGACTCAAAATAGGTGTCTTTCTTCTCCAGATTTTGTAAGATGTCGTTTTTGTGCCAGGTTTAACGTACACTCTGTTAATTATATACAAGCATTACTTATGGCTTCGGCCTAAAACTTTGTTGGTACCCTTGTTATAGTGCACCATTCATGCCACATATGCAACAAGGTACCATCATTGAACAATGCATTAGGTCCAAGTTGCCTATAAGTGTATGTAAATAGTTGTATTTTCTTGGCATTCCCTTCAGCATTGTTTATTATCACTGTGGACACTTTCTCTACTCCCTAATCCACTAGAAATTGACTTAGATGCTCAGCAATGGTCTCACCTTTATGATTCGTGACAGGTTTGAAGCTAATGATCCTCTTATGCATATCCTAATTTCTATCAATCCAATGAACTGTGACACCCATGTAGTTATATGAGGTTGTACGAGCTACCAAATATTTGTGGTTAGAGAGACTCTCTACATTTTCCCAACTAAACAATTATCTTAACATAGAATTTTTTATCATTAGCATAGCGAATATGTCTTATGTTGATGTCCTTCTTAATTAATGCATCGTGTACATAGGCAACACATTCCGATAGAACCTCCTAAACCCTTTTGATTCCACAAAATAAAATGGAAGCTCATTCAAAAAAAATTATCTCATTCATTGATCTCCTAAACAAATTGGAATCATACTTTATGGTTCTCACTACACCACTATTTTCACCTGCTAGGCATGCAGAGTACTATTTTCCTTATAAGTAGGAACAACTTACACCAACCAATATGGTTCTTCATGACGCTTGTCCTACTTTTTTGTAGTTGCATTCAATCTCTTGGGTACAATAACTACAATTGTTGATGCTCGGATTATCTTCCCCTTGAATAAAGTGTTCCCACACTCCAACTCTATGAGCTCTTTTTCTTTGCAACTGGAGGAAGGTCAGTATGATCTCTCTAAAGCCAATCTTTCTTTCCACAAACATGATTTTCATATGTTTCAAGGCCCTCTCCAAGAAGCCTCATCATTGTCTTCACAAGCTAACATCTACAATCATAAGGTATATGAATTAGAGATACATAGATTCAATCATAAAATAATAAAGTACACAAACTCAATCAACACAAACCCAAATCGACATACTTATCCTAAGAGAGACAAATATTTCAAATTCAATTGATTCAAACACTAAACCCCAAATCGTTATCAAGCCAAACTCCAAAGTATAAATCCAAAATTGATCCCAACCTAAAGTTTAAACCTAAAACAACTTTAGACCTAAGCAAGATATAACATATGTACATCATTTAACCAAAACCTAAATCCACAATCGATCATAAGCAAACCTAAACCCAACTTGGCAAGAAAGACCAAAAATATATGCATCATCCAACACTAACCCTAACAAACCTTAAACACAGACATACATAGACCTACAAATCAACACAAAACTGAAATCCCAAATTGATCTCAACCCAACCCTAATTCGAAATATAAAGAATTATACAAATAAGATATACTCTAGTGTCTAGTCTTTATAATAGTTCACTTTTCTGTTGAAAAGATGTGAGATCAGAGAGACGAATATCAATTTTAAGAGAAAGAAAAGAAGGATTAGGTTTAGTTGTTTAGTTTAATCGAGTAAATTTATTTGCTTATTAGGTTTAAATTATATATTTACTTAGGTTAGATATTCAGTTATCCGAACGATTATTAAGAATCTAACCGACAAGAAAACCAAAACTATTAAACACCTCTGCAGAACGGTTTTGTCCCTTGTGACCAACCAATAACTGAAAGGAATAATTTTTGGCTATGTTCGGACAACTCGGTTATGTTCGAATTCCAGGCAACTTTTTATTGATATCCAATTCTGAATCACTCCTTCATAGTTCCATTAGTTTTGTTCGTTTGGCAAACGCAATGTCATGCGGCTGCGGCTGCGCAGCGTTTATGTCATGTTCGTATTGGTTGTTGTTCATTATGCAGCTGCATCCGCAACCGCATGACGCATGTTGTTGTTCGTTTCAGATATATTGGACGTTGACTTTGGACACAAATTGTTGTTCTTTTTGCAGACGTTGCGGCTGTTTTCATTTAATTCATATGTTATTTTTATAACTTTTAAAATTATATTTAAATAAATAATATATAATTTACATATATTTAAATCCATTAAAATATCGTATTTAATTGGTAATAAATTTTAATCAAATATAAATATAAAAACATTTTTGAGAGATTGTGGTTGCAATTGAACACAAAAGAAAAGGTTGTGAATTTTTTATCACCACGTGTGTCATTTGAATTTGTGCTGATACATTAGATTGATCAAGTTACAATCTGAAGCTAATGATTCTAATGATGCGAAGAGATGTTATAGGTCCAGGTATACAGTTTATATTGACACAAATCAAACATTAGGTGATCAGTTTTAAATGTTATTGTTCTACTTACATTACGAGTTGTTTTCTTTTTCCTTTCCCTCAAATTTATAAAAGATTAACTTAAATGTTACTACATCATGATCTAAAAAAAAAAACTGAATAATACAATCTCTGTCTATCTTTACCACCTTCTTCTTTATACAAACATGAATCCAAAATCTTTTTGAGTTCGAGTTTGATCAGAAGTTTCTCAGGTTTTAGTCTTTATCTCCAAAAGAGTTATTCTTCTTTTTTTTTCTTCTCTGTGGCATACACAACATTAGGCACTAGACTATACTAGCCTCTTCAGTGCCTCCTCCGCATTTGATACTATTGACCTAAGTCCAGACTCCGACTGCAAAAAAAAATAACAATACTAATCCATTCTCATCAACCTTCAAATTAAAATATTAAAGAACATATAAACACATAGAGAATCGTCAATGAATGTACCATTACTAAAAACGCAGTGATAACATAAACATTTTGTAGCTAAGTAAGTTTAAGTCAACATAAACCAGCTTACAAACAAATGAGAATCACTAGAAACAAGCCATGAATCGCAAACCATGTTAAGCAATGAACCATTAAACATATTACTAGCTAAAGCAATGAACCAAACTTTACAACTTTACAATCGAAACTCAATCAGTAGACCTTATAAGCCATGAACCAAACTCAGTCAACAGACCTTACAAGCCATGGACCAAACAAAATCAACAAACCCTTAGAAGCATCAACAAAAACAAGCCATAAATCACAAACCATTTAACTCTAGACGAAGATGAACATAAACATTAAACAGATCAAAAAGCGAACACATCAAAATTTGAACCTTTAAACATCACAAAATCGAAAATCAGAGAAACCCATTAAACATCTGAATCACAAATACATCAAATACCCATCAAAATCGAACATAAATAGACATGTAAACCCAACAAAAATCAAATAGATCAAAAGAAGAAGAGTGTCGAGACGAGAGAGCTACAGCTTCGACAAGTCGAGAGTGAGAGTAAGAGCTTGAGAGGGTCGAGCCGAGAGAGCTACATCTTCGACAAGACGCAGACCCGAGAGTGAGAGCCTGAGAGGGCCGAGACGAGAGAGCTACAACTTCGAAGCGCAGACCTGAGTGTCTGAGATGAGAGAGAAATGATGATGCGCAAGAGAGAGTTGAAATCGAAGATTGCGTCTAATGATAATACGTTGCATCCAATTTGGGAATTAATGTTAGATTTTTCGTATAATGAAATGTTTTAATGGAAAAAGTGTAATTGCATTTCTGAACGCATATTTTTAGTCGCATTGCTAATAAAATAAGCGTTTCAAGTTATAGCGACACTAGATGTAGCGTTCTGCCACAGCGTTAAAGACGCAATATAATGTCAATAAAACGAACAAATTTTTATGTTAAATATAGCCGCATACGTAACTATTTGCGTACACCAAACGAACCACACTATTTTACGATGCTGTTTTGAAATTCTCTGACGCAGATGTCGTGACTTTATTAAGATCCAACAATTATCTTACTTTTGGGGCACACGTTGAGTAGAGAGTAGCTTTCGCCAAAAAAAGATAAAGTTGTTTAGACCGTGTATCGAGTCTATCCTTTGGATTTTTTTAAAATTTTGATATGTGTAAGAGAGAGTTAATCCACATGACCAGGTGGTGATGATGGATGCAGTGACGAATGTGAGAATAATGCCAACTATATATTCGTTCAACTTTAGTAGACCTATAAATAATGTGTAAAGTAAACTAAATCAACAACAGTAGGGTTTTTGTTACATACGATGAAATAGAGACCTAGTTGTTACAAAAAGAATGATGAAATCGAGACCTCAGTTTCGTTTTCCTAAATTAACCACTTTAATAAACCTTTTCAATTGAAATAAAGAATGAGATAGTGATGTAATGATGTTACAAAAAAAAAGAAAAAGAAATAGTGATATAATGGATGATCACACGATTTGCTATAAGTGAAACTAAGAATTCTTAACTGATTCGAATTCAAATTTGGCAACTTTAGCAATCAATAATACCAGTATTCTAAAAATTGGTTTATGCTATGATTAGGCGCCTGTGTAATCGACGAGGAGCGAAGCGATTTTTTTAAATTAATTAACAAATCGGTTTAAATGTTTTAAAAATCAGTTTAAACATACACCTAAACAATAATGTTTTATAAGACGTATAGCCAACGAAAGATTGATCAATACTCATTTTATTTCAAAATATAGATGTTTAGTGAAGTTTTTTATATTTTAAAATAAATGATATTTTTATATTTTAATGAAATTTTTAACTTTATCAAAAATTGTGCAACCAATGATTTAATGTAGTATATTTTATAATTAATTAAATAATTTATAGTTAATATTTTAAGGATACTTTAGAAGAAATTTCAATTCTACCACAAGTTTAATATTACATTGTAAATTTACCTTTAATGAATGGTAATTTTCAAAAATATCTTAATTTTTTTTGATGAAAATAGACTTAATTATTTTTCTAAATATTTATAAAAGATTTAAAAATTCAACTTCACTCCTTAACACTAAACCCTAAACAATAATCAATAAATTCTAAATGCAAATATTAATATATTTTTTATAATGTGAATATTTGCAAAGTGTTTTTTAACTTATCATATTTTTGACAATTTGTCTACTTTTAAGATAAAAAGATAAATTTTAATGGCCGTACAATATCTTATAACATCTAAGTACTCCCTCTGTTTCATAATGATCTATGTTTTTAGAAAAAATATTTGTTTGTAAAAAATCTATATTTTACATTTTCAATGTAAGTAACTGTTATAAATTGTAGATTCCAAAAACATTAATTTGGTTTACTGAATTTTGATTGGCTAAAAGTTATGAGAAATTGATAATTACAAAAAATAATGCATTTATAATCTAAATTTACGTGTTTTTTTAATATGTGTGAAAATTTTAAAACATACATTATTCTACCGAGGGAGTACTTTAAAAATGGAGAGAGTACGAACTTCCTCACTTTCGTTTTTTACTGTGCATTCAATTATTATTCTACCGAGGGAGTACTTTAAAAATGGAGAGAGTACGAACTTCCTCACTTTCGTTTTTACTGTGCATTCAATTCTAACCGTACATACTTCCACTTTCTTCGAATCAGAAAAACTTTGATTGGTCCTAAAGTCAAAGAAAAACTGAAACTAAAGAAAGTGTCTAATAACACTAATGAATTTGACAATATGCTTCCATAAATTTGAAGAAACTGACTAAAAAGTTAAACGAATTACAAAGGAGAAAACAGAAAAAGTACTATTAGGTTCCGATCATTCTTCTGAATTTATATACATTGTTGAATCAATAAATAACAAAATTAGAATTCATCTAACCATCAACTCTCAGAAAAATCTTCTGGTTACCGACGTCGATCGATTCATAACCCTAGATTCACCTTCTGTATCTAAACCAATAACATTGGAAGAGAAGAGCCACGATTAGGTCTCATCCTCCTCATGAACGAAACCATTCTCCGAGCTGCTCTCCTCAATCTTACCGGAACGACCACCGTTTCCGCCAATCTCCGGTGTCCCAAGATCCCTAACCCACGAGATTCGTCTCGGTCCCTCGTTACTCCCGAGCCCACCACCATCCACTTCCGTCAACACCACCGGCAAAACCCTCTCCTCTTCTCTCATCGCCGCGTTAAACCTTCCAACAGCGAATCCACCGCCGGGAAGTCTCCAGATCGTCATCCGACGGCGTGCTCCTCCTCGTGACTCCTTTGAATCGGATCCGAAGGCAATTCGGATCGACAAACAGGGCACGAGTTCCGGATCGAAAGCCAAGGAACGATGCAATCTCCGTGGAAAATGTGTTTACACGGCATCTCACGCCCTTCCGCTCCAACCTCGAAAACCTCCGTGCACACGGCGCAATTCGCCTCCGCTTTCACGTGACACTCTCCGATCTCGACACGTGGCATAGACTCAACCGCTGATTTCGAAGCCGGAGGGTTCCCGGATCTGCCGATTCCGTTGCCCGAAGCTTCGATCTGGCTCAATTGCTCAAGCAACCGCTCGAATCCAGATCCCATCAAGATCTCCGATACAGAATCCGGAAGCGGTCTAAGACCCGAACCGGATCCATCGTCGTAATGGAATTCGTAAGCGCGTCGTTCTCTAGTAACTCCTCCTTCTCCTTCCTCGTTCTCGACTCTCTCACCACCACCGGCTCCTCCGTGTAAGACGATTACCGGATTAAACGAAGTGCGGCGATTGGATCTTCGGCGTCTGATTACAGATCTAACTTCCTGAGACACCGGAGTACTCGCAGGTGCTTCTGTGGCGGCGGGAGAATCTTCAATCTCTTCGATGAAACCACCGTCGCAGTAAGGACACGAGACGTAACCGGCGTTTACGTCTTGGCCAATCGCAACGCTGATGAAACGCGTGCAACTGTAACACCAATACGACGTCGTTGGAGGTGTCACTGACCTAGAAGGCATCATCGATTTTAAACTTGTGTTGCTGGTGAGAGGATAATGATGAGTGAATGACGAAGAAAAAACGTTTGTATATATATAGCGCTGGGTTTTTTTTTGTAGGTGAATGTTAACAGCGTTAGATTAGACGGTTACAACACGTGCCAGTATTGTTTGACTCTGACTGTGAGTGATGATGACGGAGTTATTAAACGGTAGTTTTAGAGTGAAAGAGCGTCATTGACGTGTGCGAGATACTTGACCCCAATGTGAAATCTGAGAGAAAACGCTGTGAGCTTTCTGAGAAGTTTCCATGGGACCCACTAAGGTCCCACTTGGTTTAGTTTTCTTGCGTGCATAAGTTCATGTTTATCCACGATCTCTTAGGCGGGGTTCTTAACTTATAATTTCACGTTTTTTTTTTTTTTTAATTTTCCCGTTAAGAGACGTCTCTTAGGTCTCTTATTTAAGAGACAGTTCTTAAGTTTTCTTAGTTAAAGTTAAGATACAGCTTTTAGAAAAGCTAAGTACCCCATGCTAAGAGACCTGCAATAAACAACTCAAAAGCGCTGACGTTCGAGGGTAAGTACGATTATAGTTCACAGAGAATTTAAAAGAATTGTAAGAATTGTTCGACTAGTTTTTCCCCCACACGTAGTTTTTGCAATGGATCGCAATTGTTAACTTTTTACAACAATCATCGAAAATGTTATAAATTATTTCAAACCACTATAAACATTTAAAATCTAAAAGGAGGTTCCAGTTAACGTTTTATAGTTGCGAGTAGTTGCCAAGAGTAAATAAATTATTATTTTTAACAAAAATATATATAAAAAATATATATATTTTATGAAAATTTTAAATTAAAATAATAGAAATACCAAAATATATATTTTATACTATTATAAAAATTTAAAAGAAAATATTTTCTATATTTTTTAAAAAACAATTAATAGTATAATTTTATAAATATATTTTTTTATTTATTAAAATAATATAATTTTTAATATTTTTATAATTATATAAATTTAAGTATTGTTAATTTATTATTTACCATTGTTGCAATTGTAGTTAATGGATAATAAATATCTCCAAAACGTAACAATTTTAATTGTTATGTGAGTCGTCCAAATCTCTTAATAACGCTTAAAATTATAACTATCAATATCTACAAACGTCCGCAACCGCAACCGCAACCTAACTGTAGCAGTTACACCAATCAAACCTTTAGTTTTGATGTGGAATATGTATACAATATCGTTTCGGGGTAAGTATGATTTAGTTCAAAAGAATAAAAAAAAACAGTCTTGATGTGGAATGTGTATACGATATCTTTTGAAGTGTGGGAAATGATATAAATGTCGGCTACTTTTTCATAAAGATCAACAACATATGTTGACATTTTTCAAATTTATCAAATGTAATTTTAAGGATGATATGCATTTCTGTCAACTATATAATTTTTTAGTTAACCAAAACATGACTTTATACGATTTATACGTATATGGTCATATTATGGTGGACCCAGGTTTCTAAGGTATATTCGCTCCCCGCTCATCATCTTTTGGAAAAACAAGGTTTGCGTTTCATTTTCTGATTAGGATCGGAATGGTGACTGCGTATTTCATGACATAGTAATTAGTAATTTTTGTGAATTACGTATTGTAGTATTTAATAGATAATGATATACACAAATATATATATATATATATATATATAATTTAATTTTGAAGTTAAATTTTAGACTAATTTTAAATATAAAGGAATATTAATTGAGATTATTTTCTTCATCAACAAATCTGTCAAAAGCTATAATGATTGTAAAAAAACTGGATAAATTATTTTATAATATTTAAATATAAACTGTTTAAGATTTTTTTAAAGAACATTGCATGTCATATAAATAACTAAAATTAAGTTAAAACTAGTAGGTAACTGTTTTTGTTATTAGTGTATATTATATGTAATGATATACAAAAGTATGAATAATCATATAGACTTGATTTACAAACCATATCAATTATATATGTATATATATAGTGTATCTAACTATTTTAATTTTTCCTAAATATTTAATTGATAATTTTTCATAATATCTCTAAACTTTTAATAATCAGAATTTTTTTGGTTATTTATATCAAATTTTGCATCTTTCGTGTAAAAATAATTTACATGGTGAAGTACTCTAAGCCATATTTTCTAACGAATTTATTTTGTGATTTCAGAAAATATTAGTATGTACATAACATCTTTAAAAATATTATTTATGTTATAGTGTGTATGTTATTATTTATAAAATATTATTAGATGTATTAAAGTAATGTAATATTAACTAAATGATATTTGGTAATCGATATTACATAGGATATAAATATTAATCATATTTTATATTTTAAAAAGTTATAAAATTAATTAAATAAACAAAGGATATAAATCTATTTATTTAGAATATATAACAATAAAGTTTCACATTAAACTTAAAAATAAAAATATATGATAAAGATTCAAAAACATAACAAATATTATATTAAATGACTTTAAAAATTATTTGTACCCATAAATTCGAAGACAACTATGTAGTTTAAAATTAATTCTAGTGATATATATCAGATAAAAATTAATTTAAGTACATTCAAATACTCATAAAAATATTGTTTCCAAATCAAAAAAAAAAGATTACTTCCAAATATTAACTATTCAAATATTAAAGGATGGTTTCTGAAAAAAACTTATCCCAAAATCTAACTCAAACTAACAGAACTTTATTTGTATGAGACATATATGATCCCAAAATACATTAAATTAGTGTACTAATACAATTAAAGATTTTCATATCTCACACTACATAGACAATCCAATAATGAATATCTTAAAATATCTATTACGATGTGAAACAAACATTTCTGACGTAATTAAACACATCTACATATTAGTATATATACCAAATCTCAAATCCACTATTCCAAAACGACTGAACACTATATGAAATTTTCCATGCATGGCTGCTGAATAATATATCCATTAATTAACTATCATAATACGTTCATATACCTATAAACTGATCATCACATAATCATTACCAAATATTTAATCCCTCAAAAGATATAATCTAAATAAAACTAAATCTAAAAACATCCCTCCATATTCTTCACTTCTTGCTCTCATCTTTCCAATATTATTTACAGCATGAACATATGGGTGACATCATTCTCATTGCTATACATTATACAATCGAAATGCTACAGTCAGTAAAAACTTGCATAATTTCAGATTCATTTCTAGATAAAACCATTTCTGATAATAAGTACGAGTATGATATCGTATGTGCAATATACTTTGAACATATATATGGCGATTAGACTCTATAAAAATCAATAACTAATCTACTACCTAAACCTAACTTCATATAGTAGCACAAGCATTATCATAAGCTCTATCACTATCACAAAGAACGTATGATAGTCACTTATAATGTATAGTATCCTTACAGTATATAATTGTAGCATGACATTATTCAACGATCTGAGTAATGCTAGTTTCTATTCATAGAAAATTCGTAGTTTAACAGCACTCTAGATTTAACATTTGTATCTTGACATAATCTACAAAAGTTGTAAATTCTTTACCTCAATTTGTCAATAAGAGATCTGTAATATGTAAAAATTAAGCAAAACGGACATCTTCAAATGCTACTGCTGACTACCGCGAATGTTCGCAGCAACCGCGCCTTAACTTATAAATTATCTCTGTGAGAATATATGCAGATAAACATTAATTACAGTACATTCAAATATCATAAAAGAGAAAAATATGGAGCGGGACCAGATCTGCGGGTTGATAGCCGTTTAAAGTATGGTGTTTGTAAAATATAGTAAGTGGTAGAATCTTTTGGATGTAGATAAGTATCCCGGCACGTCGCTTAACTATAACACAATAAATAAAAGAATATACTAGCTAATACTCTATGCAGCCACCTATACCTATTCTATTACAACAGAAGTCAACTGAATTCTATTTCACATGTGATTTTTATTTAGATTGATCATAACAAACTGTAATAAATGTTATCTCATTAAAAATACATCGATAAAATACTTTAAGTATCACTTATAATCAATACACTATCCTTCTGATATCTTTCTACTTATTAAATATACACATATAAATTAAAAATCTATACTAACAATCTTCTTGCAAAAAGTATATTAGCGACAGGATATCACATTAAACTTATTATAGCAATCTACTACATCTAATCCTATACTTACCTAAACATATAATATAGATAAAATCTATAAATTCAATTATATTTTATTACAATGCAAACAAAAAATCATGTACTCTTTGTAAACATGCAAACATCACACAATCCTATACTGTATATATACACAATAACATACATACCTAATACACATATACAATTTGCTAAAAGATAGACAACTTGAAATCCAGATCAAAACTTTATAAGATACTAAATATAAAAATACATTCTACAAATCATGCATTCTTTCACTTTATCTAATATATCTATCAATTATCTTAGTACATCAAATTCAAACTGAATTAATATAAAATATCAAAAGCTATGTGTTTGTAATAGCTATTTAAACATTTAAATATCATAACTAACGTTCTATAGTATACTACAAAGTTATGGTTGATACTAATAAACATATAAATAACTTGCTACACTATAATTTAGTGTTATGATATTATGTATGTATATATAATGTCATTGAATTATATACCGTCAATAATATATTGGTTATAGCCTGCGTTTTCTTTTTATAATCAAGTCTACTAGTTTATATACATAAAATTATCAATAACATGTCAATATACACTGTATGTGCTAATATATCAATCTAAATAAACAGAAAAATTGCTAAACGACTAATCATAACTTGCGCGCCAAATCCTAATACCAGAATTACGTGTATCAAATAAATATAAAACTGAACTTCCTAAAATTACTGAATCTTTACGTATCTATATATTATTTTATTTAATAATCACTATGAACAATCCAGTAAAAATATTATAATGAGAAATGGATTACAACACATCATAAACATAAATAACATACTATATATTATCTAAATAAACACTTAAAATTTTTCTAACATGGTAACTCTATACACTTAATTGAAACTCAAATCAACAATTTAAGCTATAATCATATAAATATAAAACTAATTTAAACAATATACAATTTTCATGTATATGTGTAACAGTGTATACTATAACAATATATTTGTGTAAGTAATAGTATATATAACAACATTTAAATACAAAATGACTAATGTTCATTAATGATGCTTATCAAACAAATACTCTCATGATATACCAAAAATGACAAAACCCAAATCTCTACAGTTTCTATACAACACAACAATATGCTGCTTTAGTAAATAAACGACATGGCATCCATTACTGTCTGTCTATGCTACCTTCTAAAAATGAATAAGTGTAATGGTAATTTTAAGACGAGAGTAAGCGCTCCAAACATGTATCTTTCCCTGAATTTTTCTAACCTTCTCTCTGATCGACGACATCTTGCGGCGAGTAACTAACGATTTTATCAGCACATACAACACAAAGAAAACACACAACAAGAAAGAAACAAACCAGCACCAACCCAATACCCCATCTGTTCCACAAATTAACAAAAGATTATCCCAAAAATCAAACTATAATTTCCAAATAACAAAAGATATCTTAACAAAATCTTAAACTATCAAATATCAAATATGCGTTTCCAAACCAATAAGAAAAACTCACGATACTCGCAAAATCTGCATCTCAAACAATATATTTTCTCCACAAATTAACAAAAGATTATCTCAATATGCTTAACTATCAAATCTTTCCAAAATATGATTCTCCACAATATCTAGGAAAAACTCTCATACCCCAAAATCTATCTATTAATCATAACTAGACTATTCGATATCGACATATAGATCCCAAACACTAAGTTTAAATTATGTACACTTAAGTTGCAATTCAAAGATCTTTCTTAATCTAATGAGAATAAAAAATTCAAAACAAACACAACATCATTCTAAACAGCTTTGATATTCATTACAATAAAACATAATATCTCTAAAGATGAACACACATAAATTAAACAATGTATACGATCTCTGAAAACACACAAATTCTAACACACATTTACCATCTCATATAGTTTATCCATACAAATCTCAAAACAATCACTCATGTTCCTAAATGACCTGAACTCTAGCTTGAATTTCTTCATTCTGCTTGATATACAATATATAATTCAATCATTTTTCACATAGTAGTTCTACCTATATCTATTAAACTGAGACTTACATAATCTTATTACTAATATATCAAAACTTGCATATAATTTAAGAAAATTCTCACACTTCGCAGAACATCCCTCCACTACTCTCAAATCTATTAAAACTGACAAGTACAAATGAGGAAATAAACCTATGACTGTTTACTTCAACTACTGTGCACAGCACAATGCCACTAGAGTACTCTCATAGAGTCCACAAACATCGATAAAACATTGATTATTAACACAGATTTGCATTAAAGCATTCCCCACGCCCACCCACGATCCCCAGAGAGACGCACCCATCAACAACACTTATATACATTGAAATCGAGATAGGTCACTACAAAACACCTATATTATGATATGTACGTATACTATATATAGACATTACACATTAGTCTGTTCTTTTATAGTCATATCATATACGCTAACACTAACTAGTCTTCCAGCAACGAGTATAAGCGACTTATCCTCAGCAAGACTTCGACAGTCTCATCACCGAGAGTCTTCTACAAACTCTACACTCATTCGAAGACTTTCACTAGTCTTCTACAACTCTTACACTCTAGAAGACTTCCTGGAAGTCTATACGAAGTCTTACACTCTGGAAAACTTTTCGAAAGTCATTCACTGAAGTTCTTCTGAGTAGTCTTCACTAGAATGAGAAAACCCTAGAAAATGTAAATAATAAAAAATGGATGACTTACAGTGGGTAATTTATGCAATACCAACGGTTACAGATCTGCAAAAATCAAGACTACAACTTAAGTTACCGCCGATCCAGTTCAGATCTGAAAAAAGCGGATGGTTAGTTAGTTATGAAGGAGAAACGAGATTCGTCGTGAAGGAGAAACGAGATTCGTGACTGGAAAACAAATTCATCGCAAAACGCCCAGATTAGCCGGCGGTGAGAACGACAGAAAAGAGATTCAATGAAACATAAGATTCGCTTTCGAAATCGCCATCAGAGAGAAACGACGTTAGAGTTTCGTACCTTTTTCTAACATACAATGAAAAAAAATATTTATATGTACAGTAAATTATCAAGTTAAGTTTAATGTACAATGGTAAAATGAAAGTCGGTCCGCGTATGGACGACTTACCTGGAAGTCGTCTGAGGTAAAAACACGAGAAGACTTCCTATAAGTTTCCACCTCGGTAAATACTATTCATCAGACGACTTCCTGGAAATCGCCTGAGGTAAACCACGAGGAAGACTTCATGGAAGTCTTCCACCCCGTAAATACTATTCGTCAGACGACTTCCAGATAAGTCGTCTACACCCTAAATAAACCCTAAACTTAATTAACTAACTTAAACACTTCATTAAAATCAATTTAACTTAAAAATGTTAATAGTACACAAATAAACACAAATAGTAAAAAAATAATTTTTCAAACAAAAAATTGAACTTTCAGGAAAACTAAACCCTACGAATACAAACAATACTACAACATATGTTATCAAACCCTAAATCCAAAGAATACCATGACTTACTATATTCACTCATCTATGGTTAAAAATAATAATGTTTACTATATATTAATTTATATCATTAAAAATGTTTATAATTACATGATTAATTTTTTCCCCTGAAAAATATTTTTTTTTATAAAATTATAAATTATTTTTAGATCAACTATACTAGACGACTTTCTGGAATTCGTTTGGAGACACTCGTGGAAGTCGTCGTACGGCACCTTTTGAATTTATTTTGCGAATATAACCCTAGGAAGTCTTCTGAGTTTGTGGAAGTCGTCTGACGACTTCCACAACTTAGAAGACTTCCAGGTATATTCGCCAAATAAATTCTGGTTATGACAGACGACTTCCACAAACTCAGAAGACTCCTAGGGTTATATTCGCAAATAAATTTGGTTTTTGTTTGCGTCATAATGATCTTGTTCTAATTTTACAAGGCTATTGGTTAGTTTGCATTTGATGATGTTGGGTATACTTGGTGCATTTGATGATGTTTTGGGTATACTTTTGCATTTAAAATCAAGTTTTTGAGTTCGTATTTGGTTAATGCCCATTATTAAACATAATATATAGGTGAAATTTATTCTCATATTTATTATAAATGAAACAGTGCAAATTAGTAACAAACTTGATATTTAAATTTCATTTCTAAACAATAAATCGATTTCTATTAATAAGTAAAGGTATGATATCGTTTTGCGTAGTATATTTTGAAAATTTGCATTCTCAAATCTTTTCAATAATCTAAATTTATGGATTTAAATTTAAGAATATTCTAATCCATTCCTTTACATATTCATATAAGTAGAAGCATTCTCCTAAGTTTTATCACTATCAAAAATAAGAAATAGTAAGTCTTAAATAATATATGTAACTTGAAGTATATAATTGTAGCTGACATTATTAAAGATTTGAGTAATATAGTTCTCTAATAATCTAATTAATAATTTGAAGACTTTAAATTAAAACATTTTTATCTTGAAATTATTAAAATTCATAAATTCTTTAACATTTTTGTAGCCTAGCATTATTAAGATTTGTAATTGTAAAATTAAAGCAAAAAGACTTTGTAGTTCATAATGCAGATTGGCACTACACAGTGAAAACCAAAAACATGAATTTATTAGATAAGAGTCTTACGTTCTTATTAAGCAACTAATCATTGTTGCAAACATAACTGAAATTGCAGTTTCAAGTGTTGTTACTGCAGCTGGTTAAAGGCAAGTCATGTGATTCATCAGTTCACAAAAATTGAGAATAATCAAACTGAAAAAAAAAGAAACAAACAAAAACATAAATCCACATAAAGATCTCAATACTATTTTTTGAAACACAAAGATCTCAATAATATATATTGATAAATCATTAAAAATCACAAGAACTATTAAATAAATTTTATGAAAAAAATCTAGTTTCTTATTAAAACATAAACATTACCTTGGACCTAACATGAAGTCATATATGATATTAAATAAAATTTTATTGTTAATTATAAAAATGAAGGAATCCAATAAAGGCAATTATGTAAAACAACACTATACATTTATACTACTAACCATATTTCAAAAAGTATAATAATTAACTTGAGTCAAACAAATAAAATATTAGATCTCACATTTTATACTAATCATTAATACACATTATTCACAAAATAAAAATTAGTTAAATAATCAATAAAAATAATTTTTGAAGGTTTATATACTTAAATAGTTTCATTTAATACGTAGGAAATTAAATTAAAAAAATGAGTCTACTTAGATTTTCATATATCTATGAAACACAACCATTTATACAAAGCAAAAATTTATAATAAAATAATATATATATATATATATATATAAATAAGATGTTAAATCAATAAATGACATTAAATAAATTATATAATAAAAAATTTATGTATCAATTTTAAAATAAAATATATAGATTTATTAAAATTCATTAGAGAATTTGTGGTATGAGATGAAAAAATTAATTGTTAATAATAAATTACCAATTTTATACCTTCATTTCTCATTCATCCGTAACATTTGAATGTAGTAAATTGTAGAGCTCGTTATAAGCTTTTCATCTATGGCTAATAATAATCCAGCCATCACAGAAAAGTTACTACGTTGATTTTGTCTCAAAAAGACAGAGCTCAACAAGCTAGTGGCGATAAAAATTGATATACCTTAAGAAAAGAAAACCAGAATTTATTTTGGCGAATATAACCCTAGGAAGTTCAAAATCTATATCAGATGAGAAAAAAATAAAGTCATGCATATTTTAGACCACTTTACTGATGGTCATAAGATGAGATGTATCATGAAAAGATCACCCTTGAGATCATGAGTAATTAAATCCTTGAAAGAAGAGAAATTAAATCCTGAAAGAGAAAGCAAAATTAAATCTTGAGAGAAAGAATCACAAAATATTGTTGGTGTGAAATAATCCTCCATGTAAAACTGTATCATATTGATATAAATCATCATTGGTCCTAGATAGGAATGAAGAAGGGTAGACGGCGTGATAGTAAATATAATTGTGAGAAGAGGACGCGGAGAAGATTTCGTCCCTAAATAAAAAGAGAATAATAAGAACTCCAAAAAAACAAAAATGACCGGAATGCATTAAAGCAAACATAAAGCGATTGATACATATGCGATGCTTTGAAAAATTATTGCGGTACGTAAGTACTTTGTCGTACACCAAAATATATTAGCCAATTTGTATTGAGAACTCAAAAAGAGAAAAAGAAAAGAAGCTGAATACACCATCATTTCTTATGAACCCGAACAACCTTCATGCTTGAATAATAATATTCATATGATAGTTTTTAGATTTTCTGGTTAATCCAAAATAAAATGAAAATATCGTATGTGACATGAGAATTATCTTCGTAAAGAAGACAAAGTTTATTATTTATATTATGTCAATGCATAGATTTTGTGATTAAATCTGGAAAGATGAAAAGATTTTGAGATTCATTGATGGAGAGTATATATTTAGCGAGATAGTCATCATCCAATGATATTGAAAAAGTACAAAATAGTCTGTCTTCTCTCAAAATAAATATGGTATATCTATATACAAAAAGTATATATGCGCTCTAGAAGAGCTTATGATGAATGCATGCATAGAAAAATATGGCAGAAACTATAAGTGGGTGCAAAGCTTGAAGTTTACTAATATATAAAGCCATCTAGTACAATCAACATTATTGTGGAAATATTAGAAAAACCAGGAAGTTTTTCAGGGTATAGCATGGCTTTGAAATTACATCATGGAGATGTAATCATCAAACAAGTGTCATTGGAATGTGATTTCTTTAAACTATACTCAAATCATAGATCCCACATTACAGGATTTGACACATAATTCTTCCCAAATGGGTAATTGAATATGCTATTAGTTCAATGCATCGAGTGGACATCTAAAAATCATGTGTGTACTCGAAAAGAACTTGATAAGTAAGAAGTAATGATAAAATAATATCTCATGATCAGTATAAACATGCAGTTGTGCATGAGACATATACAATCCAAAAAGATAAAGTATATGGAATAATTAGAGATATGCTCGCGAAGGTTGTTAGAAGAATATGAGCAGCTGGTGGATGAGATATGTGAATAGGATTATCATGAAAATTTATGGATCCTCATATAAGTGAATATGAACCTGAAGTTCATAGGATAATTCATTTACATAATTGACTGCCAGACACAATGAAATTTGTGAATCTCATATTCCAGCTGAAAAATCTCCATATGGAATAAAAGACTAGAAAGACGGTTTTCTAAGTCTACGCGGTACACTAGAGACGTGATAGACTGTTTTGGGTTCCAAAGAATCCTCGAAACGGAGCAAATATATGAATAGGGGATGAATCTCTTGAAGATACTGTTGATATGGTTAATGTATAATCATGTACTTTAGTAAATCATTGATGATGATAAAGAGATCTCGCTTAACCAGATCACTACGGGTAGAAAAGATCGAAGGGACCAGAAGAGTTATAGAGGGGTAGAGATGTCGAGCGCGGGGAGGAGGGAGTAGGGAGTGAGAGGGGATGAAGGGGAGGGAAGAGGGGAGCGGTAATGTTAAGGGATGAGGATCCTTAAGTCTACCTCTATGTATTGAGTGTAGGAATAAGATGAGTTAGTCCGAAAAGTGAAATGAGCAATAAAGCGCGATAAAAAACTCGGTAGAAGAAAGAGAAATGTTTTGACCAAAAGTCAAGCTTCTAAAAGGTGTATATTTCTGCCATGTAGAAATGAAAAAAGATGCGTGTGAGTATAAGAAAACGCGTTTGATGCCAGGTTGCTGTGTGGAGTACCAGCGGAGATGGACTTTCCTGAAGTTTGTGAACTAGTAGAATTATTGGCATTTTCGATTGGAGTATGACGACGTGGAATGGAGAGCACAGAACATCATCCTATCATCGGAAAGCAAATGACTTATTAGAGTATGTTGATATATATCGTTATCTGACACGTTTTACTCGGTCTTGGCTTCGTTTGTTTTTGATTTGGGAATTAAAGGACTCAATGGATTTGTATTGCATTTTTTTACAGGCGGCTTCTATTTTGCTGTGTTTTTTATTTGCAATAGGTCACATAACTTTACAGGGATTTTCATTAAGTATTTTTTTCATGGCATTACTGTTCTTCTCTTTGGATAACTCCTCAACAAAACAAGTTACGGATTAATACATGGTTTCATTATACCCGACTATCTAGCTCAAAAAAGCACATTAAGATTTTTTTTATGAAAGTCCTTAGTTGAAATTGTAGGGGTATGGAAAGCAAATGGATAATAAGTTATCTTCAAGAAATATGGCATAAACATAAAGCCAATTTTTTATTTCTGTCGGAAACAAAAAAATTAATTTTGTTCAAGGATTCCAGTCTCATTTTGGGTATGATAATCTGGTACGGGATCCAGATGGGACAAGTGGAGGAATAGATTTATACTATAATAATGAATACAAGGTCAGATGTTATATTCAAGTACACGTATGATTGACATTTAAGCGGCAGTTCTTGTGAAATCTGGTTTTCATGACCTTTGTCTATAGAGATCTGGTTCAAAAGTTAAGGGAAACAAGTTTGAGAAATATTAACGAGATATGGTCTATTGATATCGGTCCCGTGGTTCTTATTGGTGATTTGAATGAGATCACTGGAAATCATGAGAAACAAGGGGTCCGCTAAGAAGTGCATGAATTTTTCTACCTTTCAATAATATGACTAGGAATTGTGGAATTCTGAAATTCTCGGCTTGGGGGAATCAAATGTTTTGGCAAGGTAGACGAGGACAGGAAAGGAGATAATTCGATGTCGTTTGGACCGTGCATTAGCAAATGAAGTATGGCACACGCTTTTCCATTTTTTACACAGAATATTTATGATTGGTGGGCTTTGATCATTAAACCGGTAGTTGGTTTATCTTGAGGATAAATTTTGGTATGGTAAAAGATGGATTGGACAGGATGGTTTGCTGGAATCCATTGGTAAGGGATGGGTAGGCTCAAGGCTGGTAGTTTATGGGAATTTTGTTACGAAATTAAGCAATTTTTGGCATGAGGTTTCTACATGGCGCAAGAATAATCCACCATATGAGAAAGAGAAAATCCCAGTGAACTTCAATAGCGTTGGAAGAGGTAAAAACAGACTCATGAGGAAATATTGAAGTATCTAGGAAACTGCAGAAGCGTATAAGGATGAGGAAGAGTATTGGCAACAGAAAATTCGGAATATGTGGCATACATTTGGGATCTCAACACCAAATTCTATCACGCTTTAAGGAAGTAACGTCGCACTCGCAATAGGATTATGGGTGTACACAATGACAATGGACATTGGATAACGGAGGAGCAAGGAGTTGAAATGTTGGGTGGATTATTTTTCGAGTTATTCAGACCACTTCTCCCTCAGATCTCGACAGTTTCCTGGAGGAGATTACACCAAGCATCACCATTCAGATGAATCAGAGGTTGATCAGGATCATGACGGAGGGTGAAGTTCACCAAGCTTTATTTATGATGCATACAGAGAAAGCTCCTGGGCTGGATGGAATGACAACACTTTTTTCAACACGTTTGGCATATTATAAAGAAGGATCTGGCAAGAATTGTTCAGTAATTTCATAACCTCAGTAGAATGGATACTAGGTTAAATATCACAAATATTGGCCTCATTCCCAAAACAGTAAGGCCTACAAGGATGACGGAGGTACGACTGATCAGTCTTTGTAATGTAGGATGCAAGATCATTTCGAAGATGTTATTTCAAAGTTTGAAGGCATGTCTTCTCACACTTATCTCAAAAACACAATCGGCCTTTTGTGCCACGAAGATTGATCTCGGAACCAATATCCTTATAGCACATGAGATGTTTCACGGTTTACAGACCAATAAGGAATGCCAAAACAAGTTTAATGGCCATCAAAACTGATATGAGTAAAGCATATGATAGCATGTAATGGAATTTAATTCAAGCTTTACTCCATAAGATGGGCTTTGATCTTCAATGAATCAAACTGATGATGGAGTGTATATCGTTGGTCCAATATCGAGTATTATTGAATGGTCAACCACGTGAACACATTCACAAGGTTTTCGCCAGGGTGATCCCCTATCTCTTTATTTATTCATAATGTGTACAGCGGCCCTATCGCGAATATTAAAAAGGCTGAGAGGAGAAAAAAACTTACGAGAATGAAGGTTGCACAGGCTTGTCCTTCGGTATCTCATCTGCTCTTTGCCGATGATAGTTTATTCTTCAGCAAGGTACAAAAGGAGGAATGTAAAATCATTTCTCATAATTTTAATGGAATATGAGGCAGTGTCGGGTCAGCTGATAAACTTCCAAAAAATTTCAATTCAATTCGGACATAAGATCGAGGAACCCATCAGGCAGGAGCTCAGACACATATTAGGTATTCAAAATATAGGTGGAATGAGATCATATTTGGGAATGCCATAAAGCCTGGGAGGATCCAAGACTCAAGTCTTCGGATTCGTCCCAGGAACGCCTAAATAATCGGGTTAATGGATGGAACTTTTAAGTTCTTCACTAAGGGGAAGGGGGGGGGGGGAGAGAAGTGATTATTAAATCAATGGTTACTGCTTTGCCAAAATCATGTAATATCTTGTTATCGGCTACTTAAAGCGGTAACAAAGAAATTGACAAGTGGTAGTGGCACAATTTTGGTGGAGTTCAAGGGAAATACAAAGGACACATGCAGCTAGAAATCCTGGGATAAATTGTGTCACCCTAAGGATGAAGGAGGAATGGGGTTCAAAAACCTCACTGAATTTCAATACGGCTATGCTCGGTAAGTAATTTTGGCGTTTGATGGAAAAACTGAACACTTTATTTTTCACGAGTGTTCAAAGGACGTTATTTCATGAATGAATCACCCTGGAACCGATTAAATCATAATCGCCGTCTTATGGTTGGCATAATATTGTCTCCGCTATATCTCTGGTTAGCAAAGGCCTAATCAAAAGGTAGGATCATGATCATTGTATCAGTATGGACATATCCTTGGCACCCAACACTCGTCCGAGACCAGTAAACAAAAATCAACATATCTCTTATTCCGAGCTTACTGTGGATGCTCTCATCAAAGCAGATTCACGAACATGGAATTTACAGGCCACTTTGGTCAATGGTGGATCTCCAAGATTTAAAAATTATAGAAAGTATACCATTGAATAGGACTCGGATGGCCGATAGAGATGGATGTCACTTTACCAATAATGAGAAATACACGGTTAAGTCTGGATATCAAGTGGAACGGGTTTTATCCCGATAGAAAAAAACTTTGCCAAGTATATGGACCCACAATATTACCTCTAAAGGCTCATTGTTGGAAAATCTACTGTCCACCAAAAATAAAACATCTTATGGCAAATAGTGTCAGGATGCATAGCGTAATGGAAAAATTACAAGCAAAAGGGCTTTAAAGTGATATATATTGTGTCAGATGTGGGCAACAGAGGAATCCATAAACCATGTGTTTTTAAATGTCAACTGGCGGTTCAAGTTGGGCACTCTCTCGGATCCCATCAAATCCAAATATTTCCCCTTCACAATCATTGTTCGTAAATATGAATTATCTGCATTGGAGAGTCTCTTCGAATGTGGACGATCAGCACTATACATGGATTTTATGGTATATTTGGAAAGCAAGAAACAACAAAGTGTTTAGCAACATGGTGATGATATCCATCATACTCTTAAATTGGTAGAACTGAATTTCTTCTTTGGACTGAGGCACATGTCTACTCACTCAAAAGGCCCATATCCATACAGAAGTGGAGATCACAAATTTACCTACCATACCGGGAAGATGGTGTCATTAAGATAGATTATGGAAAGCACACGAAAGTTATTAGGGCAGGATGATGCATAGTACACTGGAAGGCTTTGATGGACTAATGGGAGGGAGGAACACCAGGGACAAGTCTTACACCCGTCACTCAGAAAATAAAAGCGCTCATATGGGCAATGAAGTGTATGAGGAATTTACGTCAGTTTCAGGTTACTTTTACAACAGATTGTTCTCAACTGGTGAAGATGGTTTCAGAACCAGAAGATTGGTCAGACTTTGCAAGTTATTTGGAGGATATCATGATTCTCAAAAGAAACTCGGAGCTCATTCATATACCACGGACGTACAATTCAAAGGCGGACAACCTCGCATGTAGTGCCAGGAAGCAACCGTCATTTGTTGTTCATATGAATGTAGAACTACCATTTTGGTTTGAGAGTCTACATGAGTTTTCTTTTATGTTTGATGAAAAAAAAGTTAATGTTAACACAAAGAATTTTTTTTTGAAAAAATTAATGGATCGGTTTTGAGCGCCCCGCCAATTAAATTTTCTTTCATTGGCAACATATGTGGAAAAAGTACCACGTCCATGTAATTACGCCTTGCACCGCGGTTGTCAATCGCAACCTAAGTGTTACCATTTACTTCTTATATATATAGTTACCTTACACATATATAATAAATAATATAACATATCTAAATTTATATACCTCACATATTTTATAACAAGAGAATACTTTAAGATAGACTTAAAAAAAAATGTCACAAAATAGTCTACAGAGAGAAAGGGAAAATTCCATAAAATTACCCTAACTAAATTCCATTAAGCTTTTTAATATCCAAATTTTTTCGCTACCCAGTTTAATATCTTAACTAATTATTTTTGCTCATTTTAATATACAAAATTTTAAAACTATGCCCATTTTACTACCAGAATTTATTATTTTAGTTAAAATACTAATAAATTTTCAAATGAAACTTAAAAATTCTAAAAATTAAAAAAATACTCTCAAAAATTCTAATATTATTGCTTTTTTGAAAAATAAATAATTAATTTTTTATAATATTAAATTTCGTAATATAATTTTAAATTTTTAAATATTGAATTTAGTTTATTTTCTTAAATAGAAAACAAATTCATTTTTTTACATTCAAAATTAATTTTATAAAACTACAAAAAAAATATGATAATTATTTACCTTCTTTTCCTAAATATTAAAATAAATTAGAAAATTTACATATTTTCTCTTAGATTTTGAATTTTTTTTAAATTTTGTTTGAAACTTAGTATATTTTAATTTAAAATAAATAAATTTTGGGTATTAAACGGAGCAGACTTTTAAAAGTTGGTATATTAAATGAGAAAAATAATTAGTTGAAGTATTAAATGGGTAGAGAAAAGTTTAGGTATTAAAAAGCTTAATGAAATTTAGTTGAAGTATTTTTATGGAATTTTCCCGAGAGAAAAAATGATCAAAATAAAGGGGAAAATCAGTTCTACCACAAGTTGATACCACTTTTCAAATTTTCCATTAATGAATGACTATTTTCAAAATTACCCTAAATTTATGATGAAAATAGACTCAATAATTTTTCTAAATATTTATAAAACATTTAGAAAATCAACCTCACTCATTTACATTAAACCCTAAACAATAATCACTAAAGTGTAAACCCAAATGTTAATATATTTTTGATTGATGGTATTTTTGAAAAGTGATACTTAACTTGTGGTATTCTTAACAATTTCTCCAAAATAAATTTTTATTAAAGGGTGTAAATATATGTTTATACCACTACGGTTAATTAAACGAGACTTAGAGAATCTCCAATGGTTAACTTCATTTTCTTCTCCAAAATTTAAAGTTCTTAAAAAATGAAGCAACCTGTTCTCCAATGGTTTGCTTCATATTTTTCTTCAAATTCACTAATTTTACCCATAGATTTTGTTTTAACATCAATTCGACTCAATTACTATTTATTATAAGTTAAAAATATTATATGATACAATTATTACACATAACATAAATAAATAAACAAAGAATTTAGAGTTTATAAAAAACACTAAATACATATATCTCTTATGTGATTAAAAATGTATTTTAAACAAAAATGAGCTTGTTTTATTCTAAAGTCTTCTAAATCTAACATAAATTCTCAGAAATAATAACTTCATGTTCTTCGTTAGTAACATTCAGTTAGATAAAAGTAATAATGTAAACTTTAAAATTAAATGGATAATATTAAAACTTTTATTTATTTAATTACAAAATAAAAATAAATGAAAGTTAAAGATCAGTTTACAAATAAAAAGGTCATTTCAAAAACTGAAGAAATGAAGAAAAAAAATGTAACACTATTAGAGTAAAAAAATGAAAAAAAAAGTAGAAAATAAAACACCATTGGAGATGCTCTTAGTATTAGAGTTTTTTCCCCCAAATGATTTATATTTCCATTAGAAGCAACTACCCAACATATATTACAACATACCACAAAAACAGAGCCATCCAACCCCACGTAGGAAAACAAAAGGCCCATACACCCTACAATAACTACCACTATACCTGCCAATCCACAAAAAAATATATCCAATCTACTTCTAAGGAAAAGAGGTACATCTTTCACTAACAAAGAGAGAATCAAGCCAACGTGGATGACCAGCTGAAACGTAAGACTGCGTCAACCCCAGATTGGTTACACTTTGAGCTATGAAAGAAACACCTCTAATGGAACCCGTAGACAGTACCAGCAAGTCCCAATCAACAAAAGCTTGCAACAACGATCGTGTTTCAGCAGCTTGAAACTGCATGGCCAGCCAACAACCAGGCTTTAGCACAACATCAAACAGATAATGAAAGTCTGAGCCAAAATAAATTTTCCTTTTTAAAATACTCGTACTCTCAATAGCCCCACCACAACACTACACACTTAGCATTCATCAAGGAGTAAAACACCAATGAAGGATCTTTTATTGTGTTCTTGAACAACTCCTTGGCTATTACGCACTATCAACGCAGCCCCCAACTTTTTGAGAAACCTTGGACCAACTGAGTCCTAACTCGCAATTTATCCACCCAATAGGAGGAAGTGACACAAATACGCTATCAAACATCATGTTTGCCTCCATCATGTCCTTTGTTTCAAGTGCCACCTCCAGAGTCATGAACCGCATACCTTCTTCTTCGGTAGCCTTTGCTATGATGTCAATAGAAGAATAAAGTGTACCTTCAAAGAGGAGACCATTTATATTCTTCCATAAATACCAAATGATCCAAGGCCAGATCCGATAGACCTCTATGTTCGCTCGCACTCTCTTGCATACTTTGAGCAGGTAATTCAAATTCACAACGATGGAGGATATATGGTATCCTTCTTCAGGCATTGGAATGTTAGACATTGCCACGTCTGTTTTGAAAACATCACACTCAAACAACACATGATTCACAAACTCCCTATCCAAATCACAAATCTGACACGTATCGTCTCCATTCAGACCTCTTTCTTTTAGCAGATCGTTGACGGGGAGGGCTGCTAAAATAGCTTTCCAAAGAAAATATCTCAGCTTAAGAGGAGCATGAACCTTCCAAGCCAGATTTTTAAGATAGTTTATTGAAGGTTGAGCATCTATTTCTGTCATGAGAGTCATATTCTTTTCATGTGTAGCAAACCAATACCAAGACTTCACTGAATATTCACCACTTTTATTAAATTTCTAAAACCAGAAATCTTCCTTGTTGATAACTGGTTGATTTTTCATAAGAATGTGAATATCAAAGGGGACAAAGAAGTCTTCGAGAGCACGTATATTCCATCTTCTAGCATAAAATCAATCAAGCTTTTGGCTTTAAGGTTCACATCGAAAGAGTAACTTTTAATCCACGGGGCTCGCAATCCAAAGCCATCAGTATCATCTTCAATCCACTTGTCTAACCAAACAGAAATTAAATTTCCATCCCCGACTCCCCTCTTTAGGCCTTTGAGCAAGAGTTCTCTTCCATGTAACAAGCTTCTCCACCCAAAAGATGGAAGATCACCTAGCCTTGCATCTAAGAAATCAACTTATGGAAAGTACTTACTCTTAATAAAGGAGGCCAGAAGACAGTGAGGAGAGGTTAAGATCCTCCAAGCCTGTTTGGCCAATATGACTTGATTAAAAGCTTCAAGATCCCAAAATTCCATCCCTCCAAAATCTTTGGGTAAGCACAGTTTGTCCCACGAAATCCAGTGAATTTTCCTTTTATGAGAATCAGACCCCCACCAAAAGTTTGCCATAACACTGGAGAGATTCGAAACCACGGTTTTTGGCAGTTGACAGGACATACCAAGTGCAGGAAGAGCCAAAGCAATGGCTTTCAACAGAATTTCCTTTCCCCCATGAGATAGCTTCCTAAGGTACTACGAATTTAATCTTCCTTTCATCCTTTCTTTGAGATATCCCAGCAATTCTACTTTGGATCCACTGAAACATTGAGGCAACCCCAAATACTTACTGGTTCCTCCTTCGTTGAATATCCCTAAGAGTCCTTGAATATCTTCTTTGATCTGATGGTTTACTTTCTCACCAAAAGAAATGACAGACTTCTGAAAATAAATTGTCTGCCTAGTTGCTGAACCATATATTCCAAAGAATTTTTGAAGCACTCTAGATTGGTTTAGAGTGGCTCTGCACATGAAAAGGCTGTCATCCGCGAACAACATGTGGTGGATAGAATGACCCCGGTCTGAAAATTGTAACCCATTCAATAACCCTTCTCTTTAGCTTTGTTCAACAGGTGGGTAAGGCCTTTTGTACATATAGCAAAGAGAAACGGAGATAAGGGATCCCCTTGACGAAGTCCATGCTGAGGCTTGATCATCCCAAAAGGCTGATCATTCATTAAAATCGCAAAGGAGACAGTAGAGACACATATCATAACGAGGTTCACCCAACGCGGATCAAATCCTAAAGCTTTGAGTAATCTTCTCAAGTAACTCCATCAACTTTTTCATAAGCTTTTGACATGTCTGTCTTCACCACCATACATTCTTAAGACATTTTAGAATGAGTTTTTAACGCAGTGAACAGCTTCGTGTGCCACCAATATGTTATCAGTGATAAGTCTCTCAGACACAAAGGCTGTCTGGTTGATCGAAATGATTTTTGGGAGGAGCGGCTGTAATCTTTTGACCAGAACTTTTGACACTATTTTATATAGAACCGAGCAAAGGCTAATAGTTCAGAGATCTGTCATCTCTAGCTGGAGTTTTCGGGAGTAAAATACATATATTTGAAATTCCAGTCGTCCGGCATAATCCCTCTTGTGAAGAAGTTACGAACTTCTGAAATGATCTTCGGAACATCTGTCTCCCAAAGTTGCTGGAAGAATTGAGCCCTCATGCCGTCATGTTCCCAGAGCTCTGGATGCTTTTATACTGAAAACATCAGCTCTAATCTCTTCTTCTGAAATATCTATTAGCTCAATTTTCTTGGACTCTCTAACCCGGGGAACCATTGATGCGCCCCGGTTCGAGCACCGACCTGCTTGGATCATGGACACGGCTCAAGATGGCGATCTTGTCGACCAGCTCGACTCAACCGAGGTTTTACCATCAGATCATGCTGATCAGACCATGGTCGAGCCAGGAGCTAACTTGGAAAAGGAAGGATTTACTAAGTGGAAGCAACGATCAATTAACCTTAAAGATATCATGGGAAGCAGTAATGATATATGTTCATTGTTTGACTCATATCTTCCAAACCACGAGGCTTCTATGCATGAAATCACTTGGATAATGTGCTCAGCTCAATTACAGAGCTCCTCGAAGAAGAATCAGCTCAAATGGAGTTCAGAAGAAGGAGTTATGCCATTTACAAACCAGGTGATCTTCAGTTCTCGCGAATTCAGACATGTGCGCATTCAGGTGAGCTGGACCGACACTGCCTTGGAGCTGGATGAGCTAATTGACACTATCTTGGATGAGCTGAATACTCAAGTGAGTTGGACTGACACTATCCTAGACGAGCTGAGCTGGATTGACACTCATTTGGACGAGCTGAGCGAGCTAGTTCGATCTTCCGAGCTGGTTCGACCACCCGAGAAGATACAATCGGTCAACTCCCTTTCTGATGAACCAAGCCAATATCTTCAAGGTTCTAAGTCATGTCCATGGGCCAAAACTATCAGAAAATCTAAGGAAAACATGCTTGACAAATGGGCTTGTGGACTGCATTTGGGCCGAAATGTGGATCCAAACATTTCTATGGTCACAACTTTGCCCAAGAAGTAAACAAGATATTCCTTGCAATATTTTCGACCAAGCAGTCAAAGGAGAGTCCCAAGACAAGTCAAAACCGTGTGGAAGACCAGATCTATTCTTTGTTTTCAGTCAACACATTTATGTAGTCAAGTCTTTGTTTTTGGTCTTCTATGCCTTGTTTTTAGCACATTCTTCTTTGGATCTCTACAACTTGTAATCCTATAAATATGGCCTAAGAGCCACGAAATAAATCATTGAGTTTTCCCCTTTTTTATGAGTTTATCTCTTTGTTCTTTGTTTAGAACACTTCTTAGTTTCTTGGTGAGGTTATCTCCAAGTTTCGAACCTTCTTTTGTTGGACCGGTGCGTCACATCCGGCAACGATCGAAGTCTGGTAGTATCATTGGGCCTTCCGCAACCCTTTGTGTCACCATTCATTCCACCAGTTCTCCCTTTGGCGAGTTCATATCCCCTTAGTCCGATTGAGTGATCCTGTCCGAATCTAGGACGTATCAAGTGGTATCAGAGCCACTCAACCGGTACTATCTTTTCATCTTCTCATCTTCCATTTAAATTTCTTCAAACACTTCTTCTTCTTTCTATCTTGAATCTGGGCCCCTCATTACCATCCACTATATAAAAAAAAAAAAAAAAAAAGAAAAGATCGAAAAAAAAAAGTTTCAAAGATTTCGAAAAGTTTGATTTGTGGTTTGGTGGTGGAAGAGAAAGCCTGCTGGCCGAGGAGAAATCCGGCCTTTGAGGAGGTTAAAGCAGATTCCCAAATCCAAATTTTCTTATCTTCCTATCTCATTTCATTGTTTGTTTGCTTGGAAAACCCACGGGAAACTTGGATTGTCTTTCTTAGAACTTTGAGAAGAAACTCTTGAGTGACCATCTAAATTCCGAGTGAAACACTTGAGTGGGGGAGATTAAACACCTGAGAGAGTGAGGATTTTTATCTGCTAACCTTTTGTGTTGAGAATTTTCAGGATAAAGATGTTTGGTCTTCTCAAGGAGAGTAGCAAAGAGAATTTCCAACGACAAGCTTACTTTAAATCTTCATCTCAAAATTCTTTGAATATTTTTGATGATTTTATTACTGTCCAGGAAAGGCCAACCCTAAGAAGACCACATGAGAAGCCTAACCAGAGGTGCAAGGAACAGTCTAAAACGTCCAGAGATGAAGCTGTTCAAAGAAGGCTTTACAGTCAGTCTGAAGTCCAAGAGTTTTGTGACAACCTTGTGGAGGGAGTGGTGAAAGCACTCAAGGACGTCAGCAAGAGCCACAAGAAGAGCACATCCACACGTGCACCTGTAGCTGAGCCATCAATATTCATCAGTGAAACACCCAAAGGTAAATCTGAAAACCACCTTAAAGATCTAAAAGATTTTTCAGATTCTTTACCCATTATGATGAATATGATGAAGATCTAATGGAAAGTTTGATCACTTGTGAGGATGAATGTGATCTTCCTTCTCTGGAATCTGAGTTTATGAATGATAATGAACAGGCTATTGTAGAACTAACCGTTTCGCAACCGGAGCATCCGAGTAGTCTTGTTTTGTTTCCACAGGTTTTTGAGGAAGAGCCACTGGACTATCAACATCAAGGACCACGTCTTGACACTAGAAAACCCTTGGATGATGATCTAGGTCCTATCTTTGATGAGGAGGACGAACCTGGTCCAGTCTTTGATGAAGAAGCAACAAGCATCACATCCATCGCTATGGAGAGTCATCTATGCTTTGATCCCGGCACATCTCCTGCCCCTTTGTCTCCTGATCTTCAAAAGCACTGTGAGAACTCTGATTTGTTTAATTCTCTGCCTGACATGTTTGTCAAGATCAGTTCTCATGATGTGACTCGTTTTGGTCTTAACAAGATGAAAGAATTTTGTGTTTCAAAATCTGTTTTTGAAAACATGATTAATTCTTTTAAAATTTTTAAACCTGATGAACTTCTTGATCAACCACGTTTTCAAAATGTCAATGGCATCACTTCTGGAAATATTTTGAGCTTTGATCAGTTCTTGGAACATAACAAAGGTTTTCATCCTCTTGAAAAGTCATTTGATCTTGATTTGCAACAAACTGATTTTTGTGCTAGAAAATCTTTTGATTCGTTTGTTTTCAAAAGAAATGGCTTTGATCTGAGTTCTTCTATACATGCACTGATCACTGATGATTTGTTTGCATCCTCTTATGCCTTGGACGGAATTTTGATTAAGAAGTTGCTGGAACAGAAATCACTTGAAACTGAAACTGATTTTTGTGATCTTGATTTTTGTGATTCTGTTTTGCAGCCTGATCTTGTGTGTTCTAAAACTGATAAAACTTGGCATTTTCTGAGATCATTTCGTGATAATTGTGTTGTTTTGAGCATTGATGATATCTTGGTTTACAACACTTTCTTTGAAAAACGCCTTGAACTTTTGATCAATGATTCTCAATCTGAACTTACTCTTTTGTGTTCTGATTTTGAGAAGGATTGGCATGTTTCGAAAATGATTCATACTGTTGCATGCCTTGACACCATTCTGGTCTATAATGTCTACTTTGATGTGCATCTTGGAAGGCTGAAATGTGTGCTACTTGTTCTTGGAAAAGAGATCTTGATTTTTGATTTGAACAAGTACTTGTCTTGCACATATGATCCTGGTCTTTTAGTGTCTGTTTTGAGTGTTCAGGAAAGACAGTTTCTGCCTCTGAGAAATGAGAGCATTGAACATGCCCAACAGCCTGAGATTTGGAGATGCATTGTTGTCCAAACCGGCTACCTTGGAGATGCCAGCGACAGAGGTTCAGTCCAAGGAGAATATCTCAACATTCAGAAGGTATTTTGTCGTGAATCTAATTTTCCTGGAAGGCCAACTCATCAAGGATTCACTGAGGCTTGGAATCACATGAAAATCTTCACGGAGGAAGGAGTTATGAATTTTCCAAACCGGAGGTTCTCCAGTCCATCTATCCGCGAGTACCAGACTTCTAAAGGAGATTCAGGCCCAAGAAAGAAGCGGCCTGAGCCAAAGCCGATCATAGGATTCAAGATGAATCTCTCAGCTTTCCAGAAAGACCGAAACCAGGAGAAATGGCCATGGAATTATGAAGATATGATCCATCCACCAAAACCGGCCAGACCAAAGACAGTACAGTTTTCATCACTTAGCCAAGCACCCGGAGGTAATTCTAAAACTTCTAAATTTATTTGTGCTGATGAATCTGTTAAGTGTCATAGCAGGAATCAGGTTACCTTTGACGTGCCCATGGAGCTTGAGTGTTTTCTTCCTTCTTTTCATTTTGGTGAATTGAAAGAAAACCCAACAAAAGAGGCAGCAAAGAGTTCACCACAAGAAAAACAGTTGGAGCTAGTGATCCTCAATGAACCAAAGATGATTCCTCAGTCAACCTCCTGTCAAAACCAAAAGCACTGTAAGGATCATGGGTTGATTGTCTCTGTTCTTCATGAGAACGTTTTTAATTCGAGAGTTTCTAAGCGAAACACATCTTACTTGGTTGAAAAACGTTTTGCTTAAACTTTTCATGAATTGTTTTCATTAAGCTGTACTTTGAAAAGAGATTTGGTGTAGGAAAGAGCATGAACCAAAATTTCTTAGATCAGAGAATCATTTTGATTTCGTTCATGATGAGAATTTTCGAAATTAGCACTGTCTCATTCTTTTCCTAACATTTTCACAGTTGTGCCTGATTTTAAAATTAGTAAACCAACTTTTGGCGATCAGTTTACTTGCTTGATGCTTGCCCACGTGCTTGATGATTATCCTAAGAGCTTGGATTCTGTTTTTGATGTCTTAAGGATAGAGAAACCCTTTGATTATTTCTTTCGCAGATTTGATGTGGTTTCTCTAGTTGTTTTGAAAGTGCAGGATATAAAGGATCAGTTTCAGATGGAAGCAAGCAGAGGAGGACGACACCACACTTGTGTTCTTGGAACATGGAACTGGAAATACTTGAGGGAAATAAGTTCAAAACTCCAAGGAAGTTTCTCTCCAAATTTATCCTTCATTGAATTTTACTTGTTTTCAAAATTCTTTTTGTCTGATTCATTTTCTTTTGTTTCAGGTAAAATGGATTTGAGGTCAAATCCTTTTGAAGAGGGAGGGAATGATGCGCCCCGGTTCGAGCACCGACCTGCTTGGATCATGGACACGGCTCAAGATGGCGATCTTGTCGACCAGCTCGACTCAACCGAGGTTTTACCATCAGATCATGCTGATCAGACCATGGTGGAGCCAGGAGCTAACTTGGAAAAGGAAGGATTTACTAAGTGGAAGCAACGATCAATTAACCTTAAAGATATCATGGGAAGCAGTAATGATATATGTTCATTGTTTGACTCATATCTTCCAAACCACGAGGCTTCTATGCATGAAATCACTTGGATAATGTGCTCAGCTCAATTACAGAGCTCCTCAAAGAAGAATCATCTCAAATGGAGTTCAGAAGAAGGAGTTATGCCATTTACAAACCAGGTGATCTTCAGTTCTCGCGAATTCAGACATGTGTGCATTCAGGTGAGCTGGACCGACACTGCCTTGGAGCTGGATGAGCTAATTGACACTATCTTGGATGAGCTGAATACTCAAGTGAGCTGGACTGACACTATCCTAGACGAGCTGAGCTGGATTGACACTCATTTGGACGAGCTGAGCGAGCTAGTTCGATCTTCCGAGCTGGTTCGACCACCCGAGAAGATACAATCGGTCAACTCCCTTTCTGATGAACCAAGCCAATCTCTTCAAGGTTCTAAGTCATGTCCATGGGCCAAAACTATCAGAAAATCTAAGGAAAACATGCTTGACGAATGGGCTTGTTTTGGACTGCATTTGGGCCGAAATGTGGATCCAAACATTTCTATGGTTTACAACTTTGCCCAAGAAGTAAACAAGATATTCCTTGGAATATTTTCGACCAAGCAGTCAAAGGAGAGTCCCAAGACAAGTCAAAACCGTGTGGAAGACCAGATCTAGTCTTTGTTTTCAGTCAACACATTTATGTAGTCAAGTCTTTGTTTTCGGTCTTCTATGCCTTGTTTTTAGCACATTCTTCTTTGGATTTCTACAACTTGTAATCCTATAAATATGGCCTAAGAGCCACAAAATAAATCATTGAGTTTTCCCCTTTTTATGATTTTATCTCTTTGTTCTTTGTTTAGAACACTTCTTAGTTTCTTGGTGAGGTTATCTCCAAGTTTCGAACCTTCTTTTGTTGGACCGGTGCGTCACATCCGGCAACGATCGAAGTCTGGTAGTATCATTGGGCCTTCCGCAACCCTTTGTGTCACCATTCATTCCACCAGTTCTCCCTTTGGCGAGTTCATATCCCCTTAGTCCGATTGAGTGATCATGTCCGAATCTAGGACGTATCAATCATCTCCCTGAAGAGAGGTTGATAGCTTTGCGGATTAGAAGATTTGAACAAGTGTTCGAAGTAATCCACCGCTACTTAGAGCTTTAGCAGCCTCAGACCACTAATCATGCCTACTTGCGTCTTTAAAATTGTTATTCTTTAGTTTTGAGCGATTATCCTTGACTGAAGCATGAAAAAATTTAGAGTTTCTGTCACTATACCGTAGCCACCTTTCTCTACTTCTCTGCCTCCAAAACCACTCTTCATCCCGATAAGCCCTACATAGCTCTTTTTTAACGACTCTGATTGCATGCCAACAAGGATAGTTTTTAGATTGAAACCACTCTAATCTTTCCTCAAGTAAATGAATTCTGTCTCTAGCATTAAACATCCTCCTTTTCTTCGATTTACTCATGGCTCCTCTGCAATCTCGTAGTCTTTTTGCCACGTTCCTGTTTTCTCTATTATCACCAATCCAAGCTTTCAATATTTCCTTTTTAACAAGTGGCTGCAACAAAAACTTCTTATCAAACCGAAACATTCTACGCCCCATAGACTGCGAGGCTTTAATCTTCAATAAAACTGGTCTATGGTCTGACCCCTCTTGTCTAGAAATCTCTGATTAGATCCCGGAAAGTAGAGCATCCAATCTTTTTTCCCAAAACACCTATCAAGACGGCTTTGAATCCATTTTTTTCATCTCATTCCTGCCCAAGTAAATCTATTCCCAGAGGCTTATAGTTCATCCATTCCAAATACCTCTAACATATCACGAAAGGTTTAAAGGACGCTTCAGCTCTTAGAGGCCCACCCAGCTTCTCATCATTGTTGAGAATCTCATTGAAATCATCGATCATACACCGTTTCTCTTTCCTATTTACACCAATTTTGCTTAGTCTTTCCTATAACACATTATTCCCTTCAGAACCCGGGACTCCATATATACAAGAGAGAAAAATATGACTTCACAGTACTGCACCTTCATATCAATAAGGTTTTTATCCGGAAATTTTCTATCCATCTTGATGTTACTTTTTCCAAAATACTGCCAAACCTCCACTCAAGCCTCTTGGATTCACCGTAAATACCCTATCATACCCTAACCACACCTGCAGGTCCACCAAAACATTTTTACAATTCTTCGTCTCCATTAAAAACATGATCTCCGAAAAGTAGTTTTGACGTATTTCCCGGAGCCGTTGAATTGTCATGTCATGAGGCCTCCCCAATTCCTGACAATTCCAACTGAAAATGCACATTACAGATTGGGCGATCCCTCATTCGGGATCACCTTGAGGCATTTAGACTTCGTTGAGACTAGAAGTTCCTCTTCTTCAGTCCCCCCTTTCTCTTCCTACCTCCCACAACTTGTTTTCCTTCTGCTTTTTCATTACGGATCAGAGGTAAAGTCTTCTTCATCTGATTTCTTTAAGATTTTTGAGGACGCTTCCTCTGGTAAGTTTTCTTAATTGTCCCAGAAGAAGCACAAGGTTCCGAGAAACCAGTGCTAAAAACCGTAGAAAAATTAGAAGGGATCAGTCTATTTCCTCCAAAGTTTCATCTTCCCTTTCAGATCCAGAATGAAGGACATATGTAGGAAGCCTCGTAGAAGCTCATGACCCAATTGTTGCCGCCATCAATTTTTCAGTAGAAGGACTTGCCTTAGAGAACAGTCCCTTATACTTTTAGTTCTCTTCATAGTCAAAAACTATGCTTTTACCCTTTCTGATATCATTGGAAACAATTGGGGGAGGTTACAATCTCAAAGCCACTATTTTAGTTATCGGGTCCTTTTCAGCTTCAGCAACCGAAGATTTGACTCTCTCTTCTCTGATAATTTTGTATGCATCATTGGCCATTAACAAATACCTACGCATCTCCTCCAATACTTCCTCCACAATCTTGGGCCTTCTGTAAATGAATCAATACCAACTTGATCATCCTTTAAAATACCAAACAGAGGGTCTTCTTCACCGAAAGCCTTTTTTCTTTTCTAACACCTCTGAGCCAGCTTGACGATGTGCCTTAGCAGAATCCTGCCTTTTTTTAATCATCAGCGGACAAATGCTCTGTTCATGATTAAGCATCTGGCATGAGAAACACCTCTTTTTGGATTCTTTCATAGTTGAAATGAATTACTTCTGATTTACCTCTGTTAATGTTCACCACCTTAGCCATACACAGCGGATTTACTACATTAAAACAAACCTTCACCCGAATGAAGTCCTGCATACGAGGTTTGAGAGGATCAAAGACTACTTCGGTGAACTGGCCAACAAGATCTCCAAGAGACATAATAGCAGGCAGAGTATAGTTATTCATAGGAATCTTGTTGATTTGGACCCAGAGAGGAATATATTGCAAGTAGTCAACCGGAGGATCTTCAACCCACCGATCTATCGCCAACGCCCATTCATTAAAGGTGTGAACCCCTTTGTCCAGCACCTCAACCAAGTCGTGTTCAAAGTCAAAGAAAAACTGATTTTTTCTTTAGACAGAGCAACCTCATGAACTTTACCTTCCTTCTGCCACTTTGTAGGCATATCCAGAATCAGAGAAAAAAATTTCAGACACTCCAGGTTTAGAATTCTCCTAAACAAACTCAATATGTTCTTTTCATTAAAACAAAAATCAGGTAGATCTGGCATTTCAAAAGGAGCATCTTCATCTTCTTCTTCAAGGGAAAGAGCCATTAAGGCTCTGTCCATAGCTCCTGACATCTTCTTAAACAACACCAACCCAAAATGCACTCTTCTTACGCTGAATCAATCACAAATTTCTTCACACAATAAATTTTCAAACTACCAACTGACAAAAACTCTATGAACTTCCTTATTTCTTCAAACAAAATAGAGTAAAAAGTACATAAAGTGGTTGAAATCCTTTAAACCAAACGTGTTTTTTCCTGAAGATAAGTAGACCCCATACTCCACTCAAACCAAACAATAGAGAGAAAACCTTACGCCCATAAATGGTTGTCTTTTTTCATTCACGTTCGCTATTAGTATTTAGAATTATTGGGTGAAATTTTAGAGAGTTAAAAAATTAAAAAATATATATATAATAAAAATTTCAAAATAAAAAAAAAATTTTAAATATTTTTTAAAAGTTATTTAGTGACAAAAACTAAAAAAAAAGCTATTTGATAAAATTGACCTTATATTGATATGACAATAATATCACCTCTCCTCTTCATCTAGTGAACTAATCGATGCTTCTTTCCCCGTTTACTCCGGTTATGTTCTCATCACAATTCTTATGTTCAAGAAGATCCAATGAACCTGCTGCTAATATTTTGGCCAAGGAAAAATACGATAGATCCATTGCTTTTGTTTCCATTTATTATATTCCCATATATGTATATCCATTCAATGCTCATGTGAGCAAGTAAATTACTCTCTGCTATTTTTCTAACTGATTCAAGCCTACCAATGTATTGAGAGCTATTCCAATTTTTTTTACAACGAAGCCTTACAACTGATTTCGTTCTGTATAACTTCTTCAATAACGGGAAGCAGCAAATTTATATAAGAGTTTGCTTGCTGTTGATCAGTTGATGATGAGTAGGGGGACGGTATTACAGCAACCAGTTATGATTTAGCTACTAGCACGCTTAAAATGTTCACGAATAAATCTCTCAGCGTGAGATGGATACCTATCTCGAACATAGGCTCGAAGACACTTCTGGTATGAGAAATCTATCCATCCACCATCTGTTCTCACAACAAACAGACACCTCGAGTGCCTGAACTGAGGATGTCGATCAACCTGCCATTAACAAGTATGGCCAACTCATAAGCACACAGAGAAGAAAACTCCAAGTTAGCAAGTTAGTGACTCATAACGTATGACAACATCCACAGAGTCATAAATTCAAACATATTAAAAGAAAATTGCAAATTCTGAAATACATCAAAAAGATTGCAGAAAGACTCATGCATACTTGGCTTCATTACCTAATCGTTAGGAAAATTCCATCTGCTTCAATTTTCAATCTTATTCCAAATCTACCACTTTCCCAAGTTCATCTATTTTCTTTTTTTTTTTCATACACAAAGCCGATAAAAAAGAAACAGAAAAAGGTGTAATGCCTAGATGGTGAAGCAAGAAATGTGAAAGCTTAGTTTGAAGAACACAAATGCAGCAGAATACTTCAATAGAATATCTGGGTGTAAAATCCTGACAGAGAATAGAGGTACAGGATTATTTCTGAAAGACCATGTAGGCAAATAAAAAGTTACTGATATAACCTGATATGTCTATCAGATTTATAGACTAAGTATGCAAGTGATATCATTGTGCATCAAGAATTGATTTTTAGTAATCTACATTCTCACGTACCATAATAAAATCAAGACCGCAGCCAATTTTATCATTGGAGTAGGGGTGAAAAGCCAGAAGCTTTTCGATGACCAACTTTCTCATCCTCAAAGTCTAAGCGTTCTCCATCCAAATACCTAAATATCAAGAAGTGAAACAGGTCATTAAAAACAATCTAACAAGAAAGGGCATGCACTGAAGCTAGCTAACTAGTAGACTGAACTGAAGATAATACAAGAGCATCTGACTACCACATTACGAAGATTTATTCTGCATAGACTCCTATCATCGAAACGAAAAATACTTCATCCATGGTATAGTTTAGCTTCTTCTCCTTCTCCACAAAGTAGATTCGTTCCATCAAGTTTTTGCTAGACAATGGTGCAAGCTAATCTAACCTAAAATTCGAATCATAACTACAAAATCCTGCAAATCAGACGGTGAAATTTATCAATGAAGTTTACCTATCGGAATGAAGAATATCTTTGGCGAGAAGAGCTACAGGTTCAATATCTCGAAGAATCTCCGCCTCCAGGTTCTTCCACCTCCGATAATCAGGATCTTCGAAAACGCCAGTTCTCATCAATACACGGCGTCGCGGCGGATCCCTGCCGCGGAGAATATCCTCGCGTAACTGTGGTTTATCAGCTAGAGAACACGACAGACGCCGGCGGCGGTGAGAGAGGAATCCAGCCGATGAGATGCTGACTTGATGACGGTGGTCGAGAAAACCGTTGCGGAGGAGCGGGAGTGTTCTGAGGAGGAGTAGCGAAGTCATTGACGGAGGGATCGAACTCGAAACAAGATAAAAGAATCGATTCCGAAACGAGAAAACACAATATGACTAAACTCTAACCAGTACAGTCACCTCGAGGAAGAAGATAGAGGACGAATCGAACATTTCCTTTGATATTTTATCTATTGGTCCCATATATATCTATCTTATTAAAACTAAGTTTTTTATTTTTTTAATAGCATCATTAACCCTAGCACCCTATTTGGGATGTTTATTTTTTTCTAAAAAAATTAAAATGAACCAATCACGGATCGTCACGTGTCAGTAGGGTCCGTGAACATTATAAGAGCTTAAGTTTAATTAGGAGAATTTAAGAGGTGGTGTTTATGGTTTTGGTGGGTCCATTTACCTTAAGTACCGCCCGTTAAACACATCTCTTAATGGTGCTCTAACTTATTAAAACTGATTTACAAATAAAATTAACATTTGAACCCAAAAAAAATACTTTTTTCTTTTGTGTCTTATTATACTTTTTTGCATTGATATATTAATTTTTTTGGATTTATAATTAATTACTTTTTATTATATAAAACAACCATAAAACACATAATATAATCACTATTCTAACTAATTAGTACTTTAATTACTCACTAATTTTATTGCTTGAATGGTTCACAGATTCATAGTTAAAGTATGGATGACGAGAATACAAGAGTTTCCACATTTTCAAACATTTCTCCATGTTCTTGATACTTGCCATTGTTTGAGGATAAACAAGGATCTAAGGGAAGTGTATTAAATGTAAAATTTTAAGTGATTTGATTTTTAATAACTTTTAATATGATTGTAGGAGAATTAAAAATTTTGGTGTGATGTTATTAAAACATTTTAGAATCTCCTCTAAAACTATGAGATTTTTATTTTTATTTTATAACTAAGAAACATCTCTCTAAACATTCTAAAAACATTTAAAGCACCTAAAAATCTCAAACTTAAATTTTTGTTCAATAATAGTGGATTTCATAGTATTTTAATAAAATTATAAGTTCAATAACAATGGATTTTAAAGTGTTTTTTTAATTGTTTTTTAATAACAGTGGATTTGTCATTTTAATATAAATCACTTCAAATTTCAAGTTAATTCACCGCCCTAAGTCTCGGGGAATTGATGATATGGTGTTTTTGACACATTGTTACATACGTTTTTCTAAAGTGTTTTCAGGTCTTTATCGAGTATTTCTAGTCCATTTTGAGTTAGTTCAGGTCTCGAGTAGGCATGCAGGTCCTTTGAGAGATGTAGGAGGAAAACAAGTTAGAATTGGTGTTTCCCACGACAAAACCAACTAGAAGCAACTTGACAGGTGTTCCCGAGTGACCAGAGCAAACCGACTGCATGTTTCCAATATTTAAAGAAACCAAAGAATACTTTGGATTTGCCCTAATTTCTTCATATTTTTATCTTAACCGCCAGTGACCTCCATATCTCTTCCCTTTATTTTTACACTATTTTACACAAGAAACCAAACACTAAATTTGTTCTTTTGCGATTGTAACCTTGAAGGAAAAGGATCTCTACATCTTTGGGAGAAGATTTATAAACCCTCTTTGTTTATTATTATTCATTCAGACATGTTTTTTTTTCATCTATGATCTCTTTGTTTTCTTGTGTTATGGATGAGTAGTCGACTTGCTTAGTCTAGGGTGTTAGGATGTTAAATTCGTGAGATAGACATAAATAAGTTATAAATTGATTGTCTTCATTCATTGCAACTTTTAATGCTTATGTTAAAATGATCACTTAGTGTTTGATTTTAGCCTGAATCTATTCATTAACCGTGTAATAGATTGCTATAAAATTACATGAATAAACATTACATCTCCAACCAGCGAGAATAAATGTTAGCATGTATTGTGAAAAAATCGGACTTGATCTAATGTTTGTCATCGCGTCTCTCTCCAAATGACAACTTAGGTATTGAGAGCAATCGACAAAAGTTGAGGCTCTATACGAGCAGGTTGATCTATTTACAGTGTCCGAGTTCTAGCCTAGCTCTTAGTTGGACTTGAATAATTGTTTGGCTTACACCTGTTTGACACCTGATGGAATGAACCTAGGCTAGCATTCTTCATCCTCCTGAAAACCTAAATCAATCTATTACTTTCTCATTACATTTTCTTAGTTTGAAACCATCAATTTTTTATCTTGATATTGAACCCATAGAGATAAAGTGTAAACTGGTACTCTGGAATTAAATCTCATTACTACATCTACATTGTTAGCTTGCAGTAGATAAAACACAATTTTAGTGTATCAAGTTTTGGCGCCGTTGTGACGGGAACCAGCTTTTTACCTTTATGTTTTGGTTATATATTTAGTGTAAGACCTCTAACTTGCTTTACCTTTTTTCTGGAAGCTAATGTTCCAGGTGCATGACCAGTAAACATACTTGGAGAAACACACAAGGAAGATTAGTTACACTTATCAACCAGGATCCAGCAAGGTTAGAAAGAACCAACGGCAACAACAAAGGCCGAACATCACCAACATGGGTAATCAAGGCCATCTGGATGATCTCGCTGCTACAACGCAATAGATTCAACAAGAAATGCAGAAGAGGCAGCAAACCATCCAAAGACCAGCAGGAAGCTTGCTCTACTCGCTTCCAGTAGAAAAAGCAGGAGCAAGCTGCTGCCAATCGGGCATATAAACTTCTGCATAACTTCCCTACTACGCACTCTGCCATTACTCTTCCACCCTATCTGATGAAGGACTTCGAGAGCTTTGATCACTCTGGTGCAGAGGAAAGTGTTCCCATGGTCTCCTGCAGAGATCCCGGTGGAGAATATTGAAAGCTTTGAGCAAGTCTACACCTTTACACGCGAAGATGGAGTACCACCAGACTACATCAAGTGCATGCTCTTTCTGTTTTTGCTTGATAAAAAGACTACACGCTGGTTAAATTCTCTCCTTAACATATCTCTTACTTCGTGGGAAACATGTCAGATCAATGTTCCTGAGCAAATTCTACACGAAGGCGAAGACTGCAGCATTGAGGAACAAGATTTCTCTTTCAGGCAGCTCATTAATGAGCCTTTTTACGACGCATGAGAGCGTTTCAATGACTACCAAAGACAATGTCTTCACCATGGCTTTGATGATTACCTCCGGGGCATTTTCTATGATGGAATTGACTGAGAATTTTGAAGTGCTCTGAACTCTGCGAATAAGGGAGACTTCATGACTCAGACAACTGAGAGAGCGTTTGAACTGATTGAGAATATGACAGTTAGCTCAGCTAATAAGAATCAGGAGAGCGACCGCTCCAAGAAAATTGACAGTATTGACGCTCAAAAAATAGATGAGTTGACATCCAAGGTTGATTAGTTGCTTAAGAACAACCAAGGGTAAGTCTACATCATGGAGGAAATGACAGCTTAGAGATTCAGATCACTCAAGAAGCTGCTCCAGATACTAAAACGCCAGCATATGATCATAAGGAGGTTAGTTATATGAACAACCAATGGTATAACCAGAACAAGGGATACAACCAGAACATCGCCTGGTCAGAACACCGTCGGTCAGAACACCCATACACAAGGATTTAGATACCAAAGGAACTTTCGGCAAGGATTAAGGGTAAAATCTATATTTTCATCAGCAGAGAACTGTGTTCGTGGGTAAGAATAGAATTAGCACCAGAAGACGCCGCATAACACCAGCAAGCTGCTCGAGCTACCACGAGCGATCCGCAAGATGAGCTGAAAAACCTAAGCAACATGATGCAACATCTGCTCAGCATCTTAAATTCAAGTCAAGGCACTAAATCAGGTTACCACAGACATCAACACCATGATGGACAACATGTTTACCGAGTGCAATATAAAATATGATACTGTGAGCAACCACATACATATGATTCATCTTCAGCTCAAAACAACTGAGAGTGTCAAGAGGCAGAAAGGGAGGCTCCCTAAAAAAAGTGATAAAAATCCTAGGTTGAGCAATGTAATGAAATATAGTAGCTGTTTGTTGAGACTGCTTTAAGCCCAGAAGAAAGAACTGAGCATCCTCCTAGATCTGAAGCGATTGGTCCTAGGGAACGTGATGAGACTCCACCAGCTCGAGTATATGTTCCTAAGGTTCCCTATATTCTTCCACCTAGACATCTGATGGATCCATTAGAGTTGAGCAGCTGGCTGGATTTAGGAAGTTGGTGAGAAGGCTTCCTAAAAAGATCTCATTTTAACATGCTTGGGAGATTTGGTCATTGCATAGTTCTTCAAAAATTGTAGAGAGACAATAGGAAATTACAGGTAACTATTTATTAAAGCATTGACACCATCACTGAAGGTATTGCTAAGGTTGATGACGTGGAAAGTTTGTTTTTCGCATGTTCCATCGCTAGAGTTGAATCAAGGAACAATTTTATCTTGTTTTAGCTATTATCATTTATGGTTTTTAGTATGAAATGTAAGTTTTAGACTTATAGATTTTAATCTATTTTTTATTGATATTCAAATAAAGTTATAGATTCAAACTATGTGCAATTATTTTGCCTGCTATTTTATCTTATAATTTTATTTTGATTTTTTTTCAAATTTAAAAATATTTTCAAAATTTTCTAAATTTAACAATCAGATCTGAAAATTATTTGATAGAATAGACTTCTAATGAATTCTGCTTAAAATTTAAAATCTAGTAGACTTCAACTGAAGTCTACCGAACAAAAATTTCAAACAGTCTTCACTAGAAGTCTACAAAAATATAGATATCTTTTCTCATAATTTTATTTTATTTTACAGGTATCTCCTCCAAAAATGTAAGAATTACTTAATGTATGTTTTTGTATTTATATTTAAATAAGTTACATATTCTCAAACCTGTATGTGTTTATAGTTTATTAATTATTTTATCTTATAACATTATACTTTCCAAAGTTTCAGATTTAAAGTTATTTCACGTTTTTAATGTACATATTTTCATATCAAAAATTATCTGATAAATTAGAATTCAAGTGAAATAATCTTCTGAATATGATTTAAAATTTTTCTTATAATTTTCTCCTATTTTATCTGCAAGTATTTTCTTCCTAAGTTTTCAAATCAGCTTTTTAAAATGTAAGATTTACATCAATTGATTTTAAAAGCTTATTTTTTGTTTATATTGAAACTAAAGTTATAAATTCAAAATTTATGTTTTGTTTTTGCTACTATCTTAGCTTAATAAAACTATTTAATTTTTTCCAGAAAAAAATATTTAATTTTTTCTAAATGTACATTTAGATCTGAAAATTTTATGTTAGTGTAGACTTCTAATAAAGTCTACTTAAAAATTAGAGGCTACTTAGACTTCAAATAAATATACTAAAACCATAAAGTTTAAGTAGACATCAATAGAAGTCACTGAATATCATACGTTTCTCATATTTATTTATTTTTCAAGTTACTCTTTTCTAAGATTACACTTTAAAAATGTTAGTCTTGCATTTGATCGAATTCACCCATATTTAACTTTCAAAAATAGACTTCATTTTTAGTCTACATATTAATATTTTAAAGAAAGGTAGTTTTTACAATTGACCGAATTTGACTAGAAAAATACCCTATGATAGTCCTAAAAAGTTATTGTCACAAAATAGTCTTCACGGAGAAAAATGATTAAAATAAGTTTTATTAGAGAGGTGTAACCTTACATTTATTCCCTTTAGGCTAAGTAATCTAGACATAGGTTTTTATAGTTATGGGGTGGAGTTTTGGAAGGAGATGTTTAATTTTTTTTTTTTTTAAAAAAGAGTAAAATATTTTAAATTTTCAAAATAAACAGTCTATTACATATAAGGGTAGACATACAAAACTCTACTATTGGGAACAGAATCTGAATAATGACGGAAATGTAAATAGTTATTTTTCTGCCCGCATGTAGTACGTTTTTCCACCTTTTCCCGCCAACCTGGCACAAACTAAGAATCTAAGCAAAAAGAAGTTGTTTTTGACGATTTTTTGTGAAGCATCACACAATCCATGCAACTTATGTTCCGTCCCCCCGCAAATATAAGTTATGAAAGAAGTTTTTTTAATAAAAGTAGAAAGGAAAATGAGAGGATAGCGATTTTGCGGTGTAAGAATGGCGCAACACTGTCGATAGACTTCTTGACATTTAACACTAAACTCACGTCTGTTAATGGTCGGTTCGCATTGTTTACGTTGGCAATTGTCTGTATCAGAAAAATGTTTAGGCTATTTTTGATTTTTTTGCCATTTTAAAAATAAAAGAAATTTAAATTTAATGGTATCTTCGTCACTGTCTTGAAAAATCAAAGGAGAGTATGAGAAGCCATGGCTAAATATATATTGAGAAAAATGAATTTAGTTTTTGTGTTTTGAACTTCAATCTTGAGTCATTTTTTGATAAATCCCCAAAGTTTTATCATTTTTATTAGGATTAAATCGTGTTATATTCCTTCACGAATATCATATAACATGCAAATGTTCTATCAAAATATGTACTAAATATATCAGGGAGAGCCGGAGATTGTAATGTAGCAGTTCTACTTTTGCGTTACAGTCGTCACATTGTTTATCTAATTAATTTATTTGGGGGTTTGTTTTTATAATTAATAATTGTATTATCACCATGTTTAGAATTATACGCATTTGGTTTAGGAATACAGGTTAGTAAACTGATCACAACAATGGGTTATGTATAATTAATTTTTAAAGAATAAATTATAACTTTTAATTTGGATAAAACTAAATTTATAATATTCAACTCAGAGTAATATAGTAGCATGAGTTTGTGTGATAAATATTTAAATAATATAAAAATAGTTTTCGTGAGTGAAGTTAGCTCTCATGTATATTATAATAATGTGTTTGAAAGAATAAAATATTATGCTTTAATTTAGAGAAAAATAATATTTATACATGTCATTCAGGTAATTAGCATGAGTTCTTAGTTTGATAAAATATTTAATATTATAGTTATGGAGTTCGTAATTGATACGTATTCAATATAATAGTGATCATTGTTTTGGTGAATGTATGTTGAACGCTTTATTTTATATTATTATTATGTATTATTATTGGATTATTATTATTATTATTGTTTCGTTATTCGTTATTATTATTATTATTATATAAGTGATTGAAGATCGACGTTTGTTGAATTGCGCGAAACTGCAGACTAAAGAAGTTGTAACGTGGTTGTTAAGTAATGGAATGGTGAATTAGTGTGACAGCTACATCGAAGCTGAAGTTGTTATTGCTATTTATTGCCAAATTATTTTGACGTTGAAAGGTAATTTCAAAATGAGTGGTTGTTTATTTGGAATAACATTGAAGATAATATATATGAAATGGAGTGCCCTATGTTCCATTGTTCTCAGTGTGAAACAATGAGGAATAATATTAATAATTAAGAAATATGAAAAATATTTTATGGATATTTGTTCTTAAATTATATAATTTTTTAAAGAGAAAAATAAAAAAATAAGAGTTTTATATTAAAATGTGTAATATAGTTCATCAACAATTAACTAATATAGACAGTTAAGTGTTTGAAAGTTATAAGTGAAAATTTTAGAAGTGAAACTTATATTTAAAAATAAAAAATATGTTGTGTACTGTTTAGGGTAGTTTAGTGACAAATAAAACACTATTTCAAAAGAAGTTCAATTTTTATTCCGAAGAAATATAGCATCAGTAGGCCGCGGGACGTATATCGCAGGATCCGGATTCGATCTGAGATCCGTGCCGCGGATCCGCTCCGAAAGATAGGATATCCGGAGAGTGCCCGGATGCCGAATCCGATAGTAATAATTTCGGATCCGTCTAACCGGATCAAATGCCGGATATGCTTAATTTTTAGGTCGCAGATAGTCCGGATCCGGATCCGTATTTTTTAAATATATTAGAAATTTTATTTTATTAATAATTATATTTGATATATGATATTTCCCAAATATTTATACATAAATTCTTTTTTAATATTATACTTTAAAATTTTACTAATATTATAGTCGATATATATATATTCATAATTTTGTATAAATATTTAATTCTATGTTTATGTTTTAGATTTTTTATATATTTTTAAAATATTTCTTTATTTTTTAAAAATTATTGTTTACGGATCCGACTCCGAATCCGGGTAGTCCGCGGGTATCAGGACTATCTAGACGGATATCCGAAGGTCCGGATACCGCGGAAGACGCGGATCCGGATCGCGGCTAATAAACAGTCACGGATACCGGCGATCGGATCCGGCAATTCCGGATATCCTGAAAAATACTCCGGATATCGGTCCGTCCCACCGCTACCTTCAGTGTTGGGCAGAGTCACAGAGACGGTGCCATTCATGCTAGTTTTTCAATTGGTTCGTGACTTCGTCGCCACTCTATGCCGTTAGATTGATCTTTTGACGCTCCTATAAATATCTAAAACCATGATCCAACGGCTCAGATATCATATTGCGTGTCAACACTGTACAGAACTCATCACCTAATCTTTCTTCTCTTTTCTGTCTCCAGCTGGCCGAAGCCACCGGCTTTGCCCGCTTTCTCTCTTGGGTTAACACATGCCACTTGGTTAAGCCAGTAGTAAAATACCAAAAACCCCCACCGAGCCACACTAATCTTAGTCCTTCTTAATCCACGTGATTCACCTTACATGCCTACTTCAGTAATTTCGTATTTAATCGCCTGTATCACGAGTATTCTTACCAAACGTGCTCTCATGACGTGTTGCAAAGAGATTGGGTGATTTAACACACGTGTCAAAAATCACAAGCGGTAGTCGGTTCGAGATATTTAGAAGATCAAAAATATCTAGCTAACTCGTCCACGTTGGCACTAACACAAAGCCATCTGGAATTATAACATTGCGCTTTTCCTCTTATCTTTTGCTTTTTCTTCTCTGTTGTGAAACTTGCTCATCTCCACGAATTCGAAATCTCAAGAGGTGAAAATGGGAGAGGAAGTGAGGATGAGCGATTACGACGTCTCCGGCGACGGAGATAGGGTTCTTGAATGGGAGATGGGGCTACCTAGCGACGAAGATTTGACATCTCTTTCCTACTCTCTGATTCCTCCGAATCTCGCCATGGCTTTCAGCATAACTCCAGAGAAGAGCAGTACCATCGAGGATGTAAATCGCGCATCGGAGACGACGTTCTCTTCCCTGCGCAGCGGATCTTCCGGTGTCAACACCTCTTCCTCGAACAACAACGTGGAGGAGGAAGATCGAGTCGGATCGAGCAGTCCCGGATCGGATTCGAAGAAACAAAAGACATCCGGCGACGGCCTGGATCTCTCCACGGCGGCGGCGGCGGGGGCGGAGGAAGGAGATTCGGGAACTGAAGATCCTACAGGGAAGACAGTGAAACGACCGCGTTTAGTGTGGACGCCGCAGCTGCACAAGAGATTCGTCGACGTGGTGGCTCACTTAGGGATTAAGAACGCAGTGCCGAAGACGATTATGCAGCTGATGAACGTCGAAGGGTTGACTCGAGAGAACGTCGCGTCTCATCTCCAGAAGTACAGGCTCTACCTCAAACGGATGCAGGGGTTGAGCACCGAAGGTCCCTCTTCTTCCGATAAGCTCTTCTCCTCTACCCCTGTGCCTCCACAGAGCTTCCATGATAATGGAGCGCCGCCGCCGCAGATGATGCAGATGCCTGTGTATGCGCATCACATGGGTATGCAGCAAGGGTATCATCACCAGAGTCACGGTCATAATCCTTATCATCAGAACCGTGGAGGGTTTGAAGCGAATCCATATATGATGCAGCAGAACAAGTTCGGATCCATGGCCTCTTATCCTCCTGTTGGCGGTGGAAGTGCCAATGAGAATTAAAATGAATCGAATTGGTGAGCTTTGTTTTTTGCTCGTGGAACTGATAATAATTAGTGAAAAGTTTCCGTCTTTAAGTACAGTTAATAATATTCTTACACGATTTGATTTGAAGTTTATCAAGTTTCTTATATTTGCTATAAATTGTATAAAATAAAGTCTTGAGCTTTTTAATCACTTGTTCAATGCATTTTTACATTTTGACAGCTAATCTTATGTGACTTTGAGATTTAATGTAATCCAAATCAGAGTCAATTCATCTTCGGATGTATAAGTTGTTCTTGATAACATTGTGTCAATTTACTTGTATGAGCAAAGTAAAAAACATTGGAAGCCTGTGGTCAGATTTTTTGTTGCTTATCTAAAAATAGTCCATTTCTTCAGGTTTAGTTATACCGTTCTTGAGACTATAGTTTGGGTATTTCAACGCTCTCAAAACCCTATGGGTTGGATATTTGATCTGACTTCTATGTGTTCTTTCGAGCATGAGAATGAAAAATTCTCATGCGAGTCTCTTCTCTCCTTTGCACATCTATCTTTCGTGTTATTGTAGTTATCTTCGGTTATTGTCTTGCCGTCGAGGTTATCTCCATTGTATCCGACTATGACTATCAGGCTTTTAAATTAATATAAACATTTGGTGTCCAAAAAATGGTTATACCGTTCTTGAATCCTCTGTATCTTCCCAGTCTTGATAGTACTTGGATTATTGTTACAGGTTCTTGATTTGTGTCCGCATCGATATGTCTTTATCTTTTGCCGAATTTTCTTTGCATCTACATAGGAGAGATCAAACAACATATCCTGTCGAAGCTTTCTTGGAGCACAATGCATACCTGAAGACTTCTGTCAAGTTTCGTCTACTCACTTTCTAGATTGTGAGGTAAGTCTCTCATGTCTTGTTTCTTTGCTTTGTTAAAGGGTTTATTTCTTCAAGATGGCGTCAGACACAATCTTCATTAACTTTTCAATATACGAATCAGTTTAATCTTTTAAAAGGAGAGCTCATTTTTATCCAATCAAATAGTCTCTCATATGGCGGCCTTTTCTTTTCTTTAAGTAACACCCTTTCATTGGACTGGAGAGCCACGTACCAATGAACTTCCAACACAAGGACGAAAGTGATATTCCAACAAAAACGAAAACTCTTTTTTTTTTTTTTATTCTTCTTGTGACATGAGTTATTGATTTTAGCTACCTATGGTTCTGTGTTACAAAAAAAAAAAAAAAAAAAAAGCTACCTATGGTTCTACTTTGAGATGTATATAATAATTTAAGACCTTTTCGTCTCCAGTGTACGATCATATTTCTATCTAACCTATTAAAAGAAATCATTTCCATCAATATACTATTCTTTGGACATCACACATTCAGTGACAACCTTATCCTCATATCACTTGTGTCAACCGTTTGATTTTATCCTTGTAAAGTAAGATTCTCCTAGAATAGAAAATTACATAGATTTCTTGATATCAACACAAGCCATTCATCCACTACTTTATTTGACCATGCTGTTATCTTCAGCATTAGACATTTTAACCTTATGTTTTCACTAGCAAGTTATGGTGAACTAAATAGAGACATTTTCTTCAAGAAGTTGGCAAACTCCTCTAGTGAGTTGTGTGAAGAACCTCCACTTCTAACGGTACCTCTTAGTTTCTCCTTCAAACTGACGGCTCTCTTCCTCATATCCTCTCCTTCTTCACCCACCATTAACCTCCTCACAGTTCTCTCTACCGCTCCTCTGTCTAGATCACCTTCCACTTGAATCCCTATTTTCCAAACACACTCCAAGTACCTCGCGTTCACCTTTTGATCACCGGTAAACGGTTTACAGATCATTGGAACTCCTTCCCCGAGGCTTTCTAGTGTCGAGTTCCATCCACAATGGCTCCAAAACCCTCCTACTGCAGGATGAGCAAGCACTTCTTTCTGTGGTGCCCATTTTACTATGTAACCTTGATCCAAAACCATCTCACTGAACTCTTCAGGCATTGACTCTAGCCACTCCGAACCGCGTATTGACCCTGGCCGGATCACCCATAAGAAGTTTTGCTTTTCTTTAATTTCTGCAAGAAAAAAAAAGAATATTCGTGTTACAAATTTTTTGATACTACCAAAAATGGAAACAGAGAAACTCTAGAGGACAACCATTCAAGTACTTGTCGAATACAGAGCGGCAACGAAAAGTCGTGGCACTTGTTGTGCTGAAAATAACGGATGGAACGTTAAACTCTTTAGCTGCAGCTTCTGCAAAGTACAGGAACTCGTCGTAGATGACACATGAGATGCCGTTACTTTCTTGCAGCAACAACTGACTCAGACACTCCTTGAAACCCACGTGACACTCTTTGTTGAGCTTAAGAGCCAACCGAATCTGCCCGAGGTTCTTCAGATCAGACTCAGGTAAGCTTTCTGGAATGGTGATAAACTGAAAATCAGTGGAGTCATCTGGAGGGCTGAAGTAATTGAACTTGGTCTGAGCAACTGTGATTGAGAAACCCTTCAGGTGAAGAGCTTTTGCAAGTTGCATCATTGGAGATATATGTCCTTGTGCTGGAATTGGAACCAACACTATCCTTCTTCTCACCTGCTTTTCCTCCATTTTTCAAAACCTACAAAACAACTAAAAATGGTATCTCCTCTATGAGTGTTATTGAAAGAAGTACCTTTCTCATATAACTATATAGCTGTGTAGATGTGTTCTTTTCTGTCATATATATATATATATATATATATTGGTAAAGTTTCTTCTTTGTCATATGCTGTCATCTCTTAGAACTTAGGGTTATGATTTTACAAGTAATTGAACTTGGTTTGAGCCACTGTAATTGAGAAACCCTCACATGTGGTCATGATGTATGTGAATAAGGTGAGGCGGTTACATCTCTTTATCTTGTCAGAGAGAAACCAAACACAAAAGCAAAGATGCTTCCTACTTCTTGATCCTCTTTGGCTTCATGTAAGATGTTCCAAACAGAAAGTTGTCTTTTCTTATGAAACAATTCCATTTTGGGCAAACTGCCAAAAGACACACTCCTATTTGATTTGAATTGCTATTTATTTGGATAAAGAAAGAACCAAGTACTTATTTTGAGCTTGTTCTAAACAATTCAATGATCTGTAGTAAAACATGAAGTGTAGCTTCTCACTCTGTCTTTTAAGTACTTGGCGAGCTCATCCAATGCTTTGTATGAGGAACCTCCACTTCTTACAGAGGCTTCAAGCTTCTCTTTCAAAACAAGAGCTCTCTCCCTCATGCCTGCAACTTCTTCATCCAGCATCAACCTCTTCACGGCTATCTCGACCCCTCCTCTTTCTACTTCACCTTGAAGCTGAAACCCTATCCTCCAAACACTTTCTATATATAGTGCGTTTAACTTCTGCTCCCCATTAAAAGGCCTGCAAATCATCGGAACTCCTTCAACTATGCTCTCAAGCGTTGAGTTCCATCCGCAGTGGCTCCAGAATCCCCCCACTGCATCATGTCTAAGTACTTCACCCTGCGGTGCCCATTTCACAATGTATCCCTTTTCAGACACAATCTTACTGACTTCCTCTGGCAATGACTCAGAACCAGGTCGGATGACCCACAAGAATGGCTGATTGCTATTACACAATCCCCAAGCCATCTCCAAAACTTCCTTGGTCTCCATGTGAGCTATGCTTCCCAAGCTTATGTATATGACAGACCTCGGTACCTGCTTGTTCAGCCATTCAATGCAGCTCCTGTCCTCTTCAAGTAAACTAGAATTTGCTGAAGCTGTAATGTGAAGAGGGCCCAAAGAAAATAATGGAATATTGAGTTCTTGTTGCAGCCATGATAGAGACGAGCTCTCTAGACAGCTCGTTGTGTTGATAATAACAGCAGAAGCCGTTCTTTTGTTATATACTTCCCTACATATCTCCAAAAATCGATCCAGTGGACCCATTCCTGAAATTGGTAGGTTTTTGTATCTTACTGGATGTAAATCTTCCACCACCTTGTCTTGTACTTCAGGATCTGAAAAGTATTTTTTTTAATAAAAAAAATAATTCTCTGTTAAGTAAAAAGACGGGTTGCAGAATGGTTAATAAGCTAGTATTGACTACCTTCAATGTCCATCAAGAATTTCTCAGCATTGAGTTTGCTTAAAACACAGCCGCAAGCATGATTTGTAGCACTGCCAGTGCTTAATATGACACTTGGGATCTTGAACTCTTTAGCTGCAGCTTCAGAGAAGTACATGAGCTCGTCATAGATGATGCAGGCGATATCATAGCCATTTTGTAGCAATAACTGAGCTACATAGTCCTTGAAGCTTGCCTCACTTGTTTTGTTGAGCTTCATGAGAAACTCGACTAGTCCGAGGCTCTCTTGTTGAGACACTGGTACGCTTTCTGGTATGGTTACAAATTGAAAACTAGGGAAGTGTTGAGAAGAGTTTACTTGATTGCATCCTACTTGAGCAACTGTAATTGAGAAGCCCTTTGAGCTAAGGGCTTGTCCGAGTTGGATCATTGGAGTTATATGCCCTTGTGCTGGAAATGGAACCAACACTATCCTTCTCTTCTCTGCTATTTTTTCCATTGCTTTAACCTTTTTTCTTCCGTCCCTCCGTATTTCAATGCAGACACCCCTTCATAAGTGATCCATATTATTAGGTGTTCAAGGACAAAAAGGAAAGTGATCCAATATTATTATTAAAATTTAGCTCCCACATATAGTTACATAATTAAGTGTTCCTCTAATGCCAAATTTAAAAAAGAGTAACCTTCCATTGAGTTGTAAAGTCACGCCCACGTTCCACAAAAGGCCAATAATTGTTTGGTTTGTTCTGGCACTCATGTAGTTGGTGGATTTTTACCACGTGATGGCATCATCTCTTTTTGACATTTATAATAAGAATTATATAACTGTATAAAATGGCACTATCATGCTTTGTAAATAAATTTCTACAGTTTTATAGGATTTTGTTGTGAATTTATTAGAAAATATTGAAAGTTATAAATTGTATAAAACTGATATAAAAAATCTATAACAATAGTGCGTTGGATTAGTGGTTTAGTGGCTGGAGTTGGTTCCATTATATTCCTAGTTCGATATTTGTTGGGAGGACGCTGGTATTGACATCGACTAGTTCCAAAACCTAGAAGAGGACTAGGCTCTAGTATAAACTCCTCTCAGTTTACAAAAAGAAAGAAAGAAAGAAAAAAAATTCATTATATATATAGTTTTTCTTGTTTTAAGTATGGATGATATTATACTTTTATAATTTACTGTATAGTGTTTTCTGAAAACCTGATAAAGTAGATATATGCGATATTAGGAATTATGCTAGACATTAATCGGGTGGTCGGTCTGGGTTTATGAGTTGATAAAAATTCAGGAATTAATCGATTAATCGAGGAGTAATTTTAAAACTTTTTCTTTATTGTATATATGGATAAATAATATATTTACAGAGAAAATACTATGATATGTGCATGCTAAGGGGGGCTTATTGGACTAACGATTTGAGAAAATTTAGGAATTTTTAGATTAAAGGAATTTAGATGGGATTTGAAGATTTTGATAGGGGTTCGGAGATTTTGTGGTGGGCATGGTGATTTTGGTGGGATTTTTTTCAAAACGATAAGATTATCTTTATACATGACGACGTCGTTAAAACACGTTATTTTTTTTTCTAAAAACGAACTGGCTTTGCTCGAATGATTCAAGTAGAGGTTACATGACAACCATCTTAGCTGTTCTCCCAGTTACATCTCCAGTTGTATCCCTTGTTGCTCATCAAGGACTTGTGATAGCTACAAAACTTAAGAATGATTGAGGAGATCCGTGAAGCTTCACTAGTTTATCTCAGCATATCGTGCTCCACATTACGAGCCTCAACTTAGAGCAGGAACCACTAACAGTCTCGGCCCTCAGGAATTTCTTTGCAGCGAAACGAGAGAGGTCTATCGAGTTGCTGATCACTGTTTAACAAATATGTTTCTATTGGATAAATCCTAAATATAACTAGATAATGATGTATTAAGTCCTAATACTTATCAAGAGAGGACATTTCTATTGTATAAATACAGCACTTTGCTATGATAATAAGACAACAAAAATTACTCCTTTAAACGATTTCATGGTATCAGAACAAAAGATCTTAAAACCTTAATTTTTTTTCTATCTACAAACGTGTTTCTTGATTACCAAGAAACATGGCCGCTACTTCGTCTTCTACGACGACTTCGTCTTCTTCAAGCATACCTACCTCTACAGACTCATCCGGAATTTATTACCTACATCCCTCAGATAATCCCGGAGCCTTGATAACTTCTGTTTTACTCCGAGGAGATAACTACTCTGAATGGGCTACTGAACTTTCAAACTCAATTCAAGCAAAACAGAAGTTAGGCTTTATCAATGGAACGATTCAGAAACCAACAACAGAGCCAAATCTCTCTCGCTGGCAAGCAACAAATTCTATGTTGGTCGGCTGGATTCAGACTTCAATTGACCCGAAGATCAGATCGACGGTTACCTTTGTTCCGGAAGCTTATAAGCTTTGGGAAAATCTGCAGCGTCGTTTCTCAGTCAAGAATGGCGTACGTATTCACCAACTACGAGATGAGATTAATACTTGTCAACAGAACGGACAGACCGTAATCGAATACTATGGTCGATTAAACAAACTCTGGAAAGAATTGGATAACCTCACAACTACTCGTTCTTGTACGTGTGAGGCATCAGCGGATATTGAGAAAGAACGCGAAGAAATTCGAGTTCACAAGTTTCTTTTTGGACTTGATGAATCCCGCTTTAGAAGCATACGATCGCAGATCATCGATGAAGATCCCTTACCAGATATGAACAACGTTTACTCGAGGGTTATACGTGAGGAGCAGCATAACAATACAGCACGATCTAAGGAGCTTAAAACAGATGCGATTGGGTTTCATGCACAAACAGAGACTACTAAGACGAACTTACTCCAATTTGCTGCTGTAACTACTCGATTCCGTGATCCGAATAGAACTTGTTCACACTGTTCTAGAAAAGGTCATGACAACTCATAGTGCTTCCTTCTTCACGGTTACCCATACTGGTGGTATGAGCAAAAGAACTCCACATCTTCAGCTGGATCCTCGCAATGTGGACGTGGAGGAAGACACTCGAACAATGGAAATCGTGGCCGTGGACGTTCTAATACAACTAGAGCTGTCTCCAGCAATACTACTACAACAAACACGACCAATCAGACTTCGGATCCAATTGGCCAGATCACGCAACTTCTTCAACTCCTTCAAAACTCGAAATCAACATTATCAATAGAGAAGCTTTCTGGTAAACCAACTCTTACTGATGTCATTATCGACACAGGAGCCTCCCATCATATGACGGGAGATATTTCTCTTCTTACGGATGTAATGGATATAATTCCATCTTGGGTCAAGTTTTCCAATGGCCGATTTTCTCAAGCTCAGAAAAAGGGCACTCTTATCTTAAGCAAACATTACTTCCTGAAAGACGTTCTTTTTGTTCCAGATTTTAATTGCACCCTCATATCTGTTTCATGCTTACTGAAACAAACGGGTTGTATTGCCATTTTTACTGATACGTTATGTGTCTTGCAGGACCGTTTTACGAAGACCCTGATTGGAACGGGTGAAGAACGTGAGGGGGTCTACTATTTTACTGGGGTCACAGCCGCACGAGCACATCGAACTGAGTTACGGAATGCTTCTACTTCAGAACTTTGGCATCGACGGCTTGGACACCCTTCTTTTAGGGTTTTGTCTTCTTTACCTGTTTTAGATAATATGGTGTTTGATTCAGAACAAGCTGCGTCTTGTGAAATTTGTTTTCGTGCCAAACAAACACGACAAGTTTTCAATAATAGTTTGAATAAAGCCACTGAGCCTCTTTCTTTAATACATTGCGATGTTTGGGGACCTTATCGTACTTCTTCTTCCTCTGGCGCCAAGTATTTTCTTACCATAGTCGATGATTTTCACGAGCAGTTTGGACCTACCTAATGTCAGAAAAATCAGAGGTGGCACAACTACTACGGGAGTTTATTGCTTTCTCTGAACGTCAGTTTGGTAAGCAAATCAAAACCATTCGATCAGATAATGGTTCGGAATTTTTGGTTCTCCGATCGTATTTCAGGCAGTTAGGTATCGATCATCAGACCTCATGTGTCGATATTCCTCAACAGAATGGGCGAGTTGAACCGAAGCACCGCCATATACTAAACGTTGCTCGTGCTTGTCTTTTCCAAGCGCGCCTCCCAACATCGTTCTGGGGTGAGAGCATCCTCACCGCGGCTCACCTTATCAATCGCACACCGTCCCAAGTCCTCCAAGGGAAAACACCATATGAAGTTCTATTCGGCAAGAAACCTGACTTGGATCGTCTACGAGTATTTGGGTGCCTATGCTACACTCATCGCAAGGTAAGGGATAAAGATAAGTTTGGTGATCGGAGTCGGAAGTGTATCTTTGTTGGATATCCCTTTGGAAAGAAAGCTTGGAAGTTATATGATCTTGCTACAAATGAATTCTTTACTAGTAGGGATGTTGTATTTTCTGAACATAACTTCCCTGGTGTTGCTTCTGAAGAAGATGTTACTCCACCAGTAACCACGTATGATCCTACTATTGAGGATTGGCTTCTACCTACTACCACATCAAGGGGGAGTTCCTCATCTCCCGCGGAATTGGAACCTGTTGCAACGACAACTACAGGTTCCTCATCTTCTTCGGATCAACCAACTTCACCTACACCCGACACTCTACCCCGACATCTACAGACACTACACCTCCAAATACAACACCACCTTCGCCTACACATGAAGTTCCTACGCCTCTAGAACCTATACCCTTGGGTTCCCCTGGAATTCCAGAAATACTGGGTCGTGGACATCGACAAAAGACACCATCTGTGCTTCTTAAAGGCTATGTGACCCATTCTGTGTCAACTACCCCCTCACGATTCTTTTTCACTCGATCACGGGTCTTCGTCGACGGTCTCAGGTATGACTCCATATCCTATCTCGAGTTATGTTTCTGACAACTGTTTTTCAGAAACCCATAAGGCGTATATGTCTGCCATAATAAACGATGATGTCCCAAGGAGCTTTAAAGAAGCCGTAAAGCATAAGAAATGGAATGATGCTATGTTTACGGAGGTTAATGCATTTGAAGTTACTGACACTTGGGATGTCACATCTCTCCCGCCAGGAAAGAAGCCTCTTGGCAATCAATGGATCTATTCTAATAAGTATGATGAAAACGGTACCTTGGTACGAAATAAAGCTCGACTGGTGGTTCTTGGTAATCATCAAAAAGAGGGTGAAGATTTTACGGACACTTTTGCACCAGTGGCTAAATTATCTACGGTCAGGATTATACTCAAGCTTGCTGCAATGAAGAATTGGATTGTCCATCAAATGGATGTCAGCAATGCGTTCCTCCATGGTGATCTTGAAGAAGAAATATATATGAAACTTCTGCAAGGTTTCACTTTCTCAGATCCTACTAAAGTTTGCAGGTTAAAGAAATCGCTCTATGGCCTGCGCCAGGCCCCTCGGTGCTGGTATTCCAAGCTTGCAAAAGTTTTACAGGATTTCGGCTTCTCTCATGAGTATGCTGATCAATCTCTCTTCTCCAAGGTTCGTGGCTCTGTGTGCCTGCATATCTTGGTGTATGTAGATGACTTTATCATTGCCTCTAATGATGCCACAGCCATGCAAGAATTTAAGGACTATCTACAGAAGTGCTTCCGCATGAAAGACCTTAGCAACTTGAAATACTTTTTTGGTTTTGAAGTTGCACGAAATGCATCGGTTTCTACATCTCTCAACGTAAGTATGCCCTTGACATAATCTCTGAGACTGGTATTTTGGGAGCTAAACCTTCACCTGTCCGAATCGAACTTAATCATCAACTCGCTCGTGCAACGGGTCCTTTGGCTAATGCTACGCAGTATCGACGACTTGTGGGTCGCCTTATCTATCTCACGAATACTCGTCCTGACCTTGGCTACATTGTACACATTCTTTCCCAATTCATGCAGAAGCCTCTCTTGCCACATTGGGAGGCTGCTCTCCGGGTTGTTCGTTATCTTAAAGGAATTCCTGGCCAGGGAATATTCTTAAAATCTGATGATAATCTTCAGGTTAGTATCTACTGCGACTCCGATTGGTCTGCTTGTCCTCTCACTCGTCGTTCTTTGAGTGCTTATATTACTTTCATTGGTGACTTGCCTGTCTCTTGGCGCACTAAGAAGCAAGATACTGTCTCTCTCTCTTCCGCTGAAGCTGAATATCGCGCCATGTCTGCTGCTTTAAAAGAACTTAAATGGCTGAAGGTTCTATTGCAGTCGTTTGGCTTTGATCATCCCTCGCTCATGAAGCTATACTGTGACAACAAGTCCGCATTACATATTGCATCAAACCCAATGTTCCACGAGCGCACCAAGCACATTGAAAGAGACTGTCATCATGTTCGCGATGCTATCAAATCGAAGCTTATCACTACGGAGCATGTGACTTCAAAGAATCAACTCGCCGATGCCCTTACCAAGGCTCTCCCGCGCCCGCATTTTGATACTCTTATGTCCAAGTTGGCTGTTCGAAATCGCACATTACCAACTTGAGGGGGAGTATTGGATAAATCCTAAATATAACTAGATAATGATGTATTAAGTCCTAATACTTATCAAGAGAGGACATTCCTATTGTATAAATACAGCACTTTGCTATGATAATAAGACAACACAAATTACTCCTTTAAACGATTTCAGTTTCAATTACAGCTCTGTTTCTATCTGTTCTAGAGCACTGTGCCTCCCTATTGACACTAACCGGTTCAGGTTCCACGGTCATGAAGACTTTTGTTTCAACTGTGGACTTAAGGAGACCTCTATGTGAGCTCTGAAACGGTCTGCAACATCATACCTTATTTACCTTGTTATTTCTTATTATCAGCTTACCTGTTTATCATTGCTTATCTGCGTATTTTCAATACATTTCATCTGGACATTTAACTGACAATTCTACTCTAACAATGGTGTAGATGTTGGACACATGTAGCTGGTAAATAGGCAGTTGCTTATTGCTCGTCCGGTCCTTGACGAAGTGGAAATAGTTAACACACGTGTTCTGAATCCTTATTTGAAAGAAGATGGATCCAGCTATCCAGAGGAAGAACCTGATAAAGAAACGCTAAAGATCAGCTTTTACCAACCTCTGTTTTTGGAGATGGGGGTGCAAGTTTGGAGAATGAAAGCACTCAAACATACAAAGGAACTACAAGAGAAGGGCAAAAACCTGAAGATGTAAGTTTCGTGTGTTATTACTTAGTCCATTAACGCACTCAAGCGTGCAATGTACGTCTCTGGGGCATTTTTTGAGTAGATCACATAGGCGACATGGAGCAAGAAACCATTCTTCTTAGTCTGGAGTGTTTAAGCGTCAATCAACTAGCTGCTAAAGCCTCACAGCTTTGTCTGAAAGAGAAATTTGAAGAAACCCAGAAACTTACGGTGAAACTATTTTTTTTGTTCTTTATGGTTTTAGTCCTTTGCATGATCATTTTCATATTAATTCTTTAAGTAGCATTCTGAAATGAGTTCTCTTTCTTTTCACAGGGAGAAAGAGAGAGAGAGAGAGCAAAGCAAGGGTTTTAACAATTCGGAAGTTCAGTGAAAAAAAAAAAGAAAAGAAAAACTGATAGACTTTTCAAATACCTACTCTCGACATGGAATTTGTTTTCATTAAATTTTAACTACAAATCATTATCAAATAATTCCAAATAAAATCTGAAATGTTTTATTTGATGAAATCCTTATTTTACAATAAGGGAGGACTTGATAAAGTTTGTATGAATGTTAAGTCCAATAAGCAAGAATTTAAGAGGGTTTTTATAAATACTAGATCTACTAAGCTGGGATTTGAGAAAAAGTTGAAATTCTACCAAATCATCGTTCAGAAAAGTGGTAATTTTATTGTTTGGAGAGACCAAACTGTTGGAGATGGGCTTAGCACGGGCCCATTAAGAGCTAAGCCCAAAATCAGGCCTGACCCGTTAAGCAACAAATGATGATTTCGTTAGAAGACAAAAGGCGTTTTACTATAAATAGAGAATGTCAGATCCCTTGAGAGGACAGTCAGAAACATACAAAAACGTATAAGAAATTGAGAGCACCGCCTCTTCAATCACCACCAAAGTCTTAGACGACCTCGGCCACCGGACGAGCTCGTCCCAGACATCAGAGACCAAAATTTAGAGAGATACTTGTTTAGACAATTTTATAGACGAGCATCTCTAGTTCTTGTAATTGACCGAGCTTGTTTATTCTTGATCACTAATACGAAAATCTCCACCCCTTTACATCTCGTTACTATATTACATCATCGACCGCATTATGGATTCAACACAAACTTCGAAGCACAAATGCCATTTTTGTCTGTTTTTTTAAGGAAGGTTAAACCGTAATTTTCTAATCATTTTTTCCATTTAAACTTACCACTTTTCTGAACGTAATGCCGACGATAGCCATTTTTTCTCACTAATTTTAGTCTTTTTTGTTGTAAATAAAGTACGATATATATTTATGTTTATATATATATATATATATTATTTTATGTGTGTATGATAAAGAGATTGAGTTGATGTGAGAAAAGATAGAGCAAAGATCATTTTCATTATATATTCTCTACACTTCAGCTTTATATAGAAAAGGTATCAGTTAAATAAATCGAGAATAAACAAAGAAAAAATTGAAGATGATAATTGGGAGATGATGATGCAAAACATATAGTGAGGAGGGGATCAGTGTTCACTTCGTGGATGGATGATCATTTACAACACTTCCCTTTGATCATCAATTTTGTATTATGTATGTTTTCATTAAAAACTTAGTCACGAAATTTTTTTAAAAGATAAAAATCATGACGAGAGAAATAGAGTACACTAACTTAATCTCTCCCTGAAAATAATGGACATAGCTCTTTTTTATAAGTCACGTAAATGCAGCATTTCGATACTGTAGACGTGTTTTCAAAATGTTGTAGTGGGAAAAGCTTTGGTGAATAAGTCAATTAGATTATCGCATGACCGTACATATTCGATGTCCACTTTTTGATTTTTCTCGAGCTCCTGTATGTACGAGAAAAATCTTGAAGGGATGTGCTTTGTTCTATCGCTATTTATATAACCTTCTTTTAGTTGAGCGACACAAGCTGAATTGTTTTCACATATTTTTCGGCTCTTTCTTATCAACTATTCCACTTGTTTTTTGTATATATTGATTCATTGACCTAAGTCACATACATTCTCGATATGCGTCGTGAAACGCAATAGTCTCTGCATGATTCGACGAAAGTTATAACCATAGTTTGTTTTTAGGAACGCCAAGAGATCGCAGTTTCACCAATTGTAAAAACTTAGCCGGTTTGTGACCGAGCTTTACGAGGATCTGATAAGTATCTTGCATCTGCAAAACAACCTGTACCAAACTCATGTTTTCTATGATAAATTAACCCTAAATCAACTGTACCTTAAAGGTAATAATATGTGTTTTATTTCGTTCCAATGCCTGCGGGTAGGAGCATAAATATATCTTGCAAGTAAGTAAGTGGCAAAGGCAATATCAAGTCTAGTACAATTTGTAAGATATAAAAGCCCACCGATAACACTCATATAAGGTACCTCAGGACCTAATATTTCCTCGCTATCTTCACAGAGTCTAAAAGGATCTCTCTCAACATCGAGAGATCTATTTACCATTGGAGTACTCAAAGGAGTCGCTTTATCCATATAAAAAAGTTTAAATAGCTTTTTTTGTATAATTTGATCGATGCACAAATATTCCTTTTCGGAGATTCTCAATCTGGAGCCCAAGACAAAACTTTGTCTTTTTGAGATCTTTCATTTCAAACTCTTCTTTCATATTAGTTTGTGCATCATCAATCTTCTTTTGAGTTTGAACTATTTTCAGGTCATATACATATACAACAATGATTACAAAGCCAAATGACGATTTCTTTTTAAAAACACATGGACATATCGCATTATTCACATATTCTTTTATAGTAGAGATTCACTTAAGCGATGTACCTGATATCTCACATATTTACATTGTTTTGATCACCTATATTTGCACGTTTTCATCATTTAGATTCGTATTTAGACATGTTTAGGTTGCATTGCATTGCATTTGTCTATATCAGGTATTGGAATTCTTTATTGGTGAGTTTGAAGGCAATTGGGGCTAAGAAAGAGAAGTTTGGGACGAAAGTGAGATCTGGCACGAGTGTAGCGACCACAACGTAGCGATCAGGAGTGGTCGCTACAGACCTACATGAGAATTGCATATGCTGTAGCGACCACATCGTAGCGACCAGGAGTGGTCGCTACAAACCCACATATGAAGATGCTGTAGCGACCACATCGTAGCGACCAGGAGTGGTCGCTACAGACCCACAGAAGAATTGCGGATGTTGTAGCGACCACAACGTAGCGACCAGGAGTGGTCGCTACAGACCCATAGGAGAATTGCGGATGTCGTAGCGACCATCCGTAGCGACCAAGACAGGTCGCTAGGGGCGTAGAAACCTTATTTTTACGGGTTGGTCCAGGTTTGTTGGGTCGACCCGGTTTGTTTTTAGACTATTATTTATGCTTTTTAAACCTAATTAAGAGGGGACTCTGGTTTTTATCTGGAGACAGAGATTATTTTTGGTGAAAAGATTGAATCCTTAATCATCTTTGATCTTCTTACTTTTGTTTCACTGATTATTCTGGATCATTAGCCATGATTAACTCGGAATCATCTATGGTTTTTGAGTTCATCATGTTTGTTAGTGAGTAGTTACCTTTAGGATTCATGGGTTAGGGTGATCTAGGATGATTAAGTTATAGCTTAGAGTGTTTAGTGTTAGATCATTCATGTTCTATGATTATCTCTTGTCTCTAATGCTAGATTAGACTTGATAACTTTGATCTAGATCAATAGATAATTTATGCCCGAAAGGTGTTCGATAAAATGTCTGAACCAAAGTGATAATTCTCTTTGCTTGCTTAACCAATGATAATTGATGTTAGGGAAGTTTAGATAGTTAATAGACTTATTCTCAATGATTGTTTGATTTAACTAGACCAAAGACATTTGATGTTTAGTGATTGAAAGCAAATGAACTTTTATCTTGATAAAGAACTAGTTTAATGGTGCGTCAAGACTAGTAGAACCGGACTGATTGTTGTGTTAACATTCTAAGTTAGATCTTAGTCACCCAAAGTTAATATCCCTGCCCATGAGTTCTTTGTCCTTCAGTTGATTTATAATTCTAGTTTTCACCCCTGTGTTCTCTTGTTACTTCATTTAACACATCAAAACCGATTGCACTTAGATTAAGCTCATACTTGCATTCTCATTGCATCATGATCACTTATGATTGAATTGACACTCATCTATACTACTTTGATTAGGATAGAGTAAAATCCTTTAACAAATTTGGCGCCGTTGCCATTTCTAAGTTGATTTTGACAGTGAGATTTAGTCATAGCTTGAGACTAAGTCTTATTTTATTTTATTTGTTTACTGACACTCTTTTTTCATTTCTCTTTGAAATACTAGCTGTATGAACTTGAGGAGTAGAGGACCAACAGACCTTGTTCCCCGAGTAGATAACATCGAAGCTTTAGAGAGAGAATTATCATGAAAAAGAAGACAAGAGCATCTGATCCCTTTTGACCAATTGGGATTAAAAATGGATGGACACGAGCATGATCAGAATGTCTATGGAGCTGACAACAATGGAAAAAACCCTAACGGAGTTCCTCCAACAAGAGTTCAAGCGGGACAAGGCCAAGGGGCTGCAAACGCTCAGCAGCAACATCCTCAATGCCAAGCTAGGGCGATTGGAACATATGACCAGCCCAACATCCATGGAAATAGGGTAGGTATCAGAGCACCAGCAGTGGAGAACAACAACTTTGAGATCAAGTCAAGTTTGATCAACATGATCCAAGTTAACAAGTACCATGGTCTCGCTTTGGAGGATCCTCTTGACCACCTGGATAACTTTGACAAGCTATGTGGAACAACGAAGATCAATGGTATCTCTGAAGACGCTTTCAAACTAAGACTGTTTCTCTTCTCTTTGGGAGGCAAAGCCCACCTTTGGGAGAAGATTCTACCTCAGAGCTCCATTAATACTTGGGAAGAATGCAAGCGGGTCTTCCTTAACAAGTTTTTCTCCACTTCTAGAACTGCTAAGCTGAGAAATGAGATTTCTGGATTTCAACAAAAAGAACCTAGAGAGTTTTACTGAAGCATGGGAAAGGTTCAAAAGCTACCTAACACAATGTCCTCACCATGGTTTCAATAATGAGGGTATTAAGCACTTTCTAGAGAGGAATTCTGCCCAAGTATCGAAGCATGTTAGACACAACAAGCAATGGTTTCTTCTTAGGAAGAACAACTCAAGATGGAATGGAGCTTGTTGAGAACATGACACAAAGTGACTCAGTGTACAGTGATGAATTTGATAGGAAAAACCGAGGCGGAGGTGGTGACGACTCCCACACAAGGAAAAAGTTGAAATCTCTTCAAGATAAGCTAGACATGCTCCTTCTAGTCAAAGCAAAACAAGAGAAGGTGAACTTTGTTGGCAAGCAGGGTCAAGAAGAAGCTTTGGAGGTTAATGAGGTAGAGGGTTTGGATGGACAACAAGAGTTATGTTTCATTAATGCTAATGGTTAATAGTACAAGAATGAACCTAACTTTCAACACCAAAACACCTACCAACAACAACCCTTTTACAACAACCAACAAGGTGGCTATCAAGCCAAGGAAAGCTATCCTCCAGGTTTTTCCTCTCAAGGAAATTAATCTACTCAGGATCAAGCAAGTTCTTCACAAGCTCAACTCAAAGATAGTGTGGAATCGATGTTCAAGCAACTCCTAGAATCTCAAGCAAGAAATCAAAAGACAATTAGAGATGAACTGAAGAACATCCACACAAATATTGATGGAGGCTACAATGAGCTCAACAACAAGTTCAAGGCTTTAGAAAATCAGTTTGCCTCCATGAGTTCAAGCTCTAAGCGCCCAATGGGATCTTTACTAGGAAAATCAGAGCAGAACCCCAAAGAGTATTGCAATGCCATCCTCTCTAATGATGTTTCTGAGATTGAATTGAATGATCATGAGAAATAGGTGGATGAGATTGAAAGAATCTTGTATGGATATGAGATTGGACATGTCGGGGAACAGATTCTAGCCAAGGCTGAAGCGCGGATTGTGGAAAAATCTGAACACAAGGTTGTAGAGAGAGTTGAGATACAAGTTGTAGAGAAGATTGAAGAAAAGGTTGTGCAACCATCTGAACACAAGGCTAAAAAACCGGTTAATAAGGAATCTGTCCAGAAGTTGAAAGAGGTTGAGCTAGAAGAAAATTATAAAGTTGAGTAATCCCTTTATGATAAGCTTCTATTTCCACAAAGATTCCTCACTAAAGCTCAAAAGAAAGTGATTTCCAAGTTCAAAAAAGATATGTGTGAGGTAGGAGTCAAGCTTCCAGAGATCTCAAATATGCGTGATGCTCATGTCTAAATGATGATGATCAAGGACATTTTAGCTCACAAAGAAGAAGTAGGAGAGCTTCTAGACATCTCCACAACAAGCCTTGATCCACAAATCCCACCAAAGTCACTTCCTAATCTTCAAGACCAAGGGAAGTTCACATTATCATGCTCTCTTGGTGAATTCACACTTGATGATGCTCTTGTTGATTCTGGTGCAAGTGTGAATGTGATCTCATTAGAGATGGTGAAGTGCCTAGGGATTAAGAACATGGAGACTAGCACTTCTTCACTTTTGTTTGGGGACTCTTCTTCTACAACCCCTATTGGTCTCATCAAGGACTTTCGTTTGAAGATTGGAACATGCACCATTCCAATAGACCTCACTGTTTTGGACATGATGACTAAGAGGAGAGTACCATTGATCTTGGGTACACCTTTCCTTGCTACTGTTGGTGCTTGCATTTATTTCCATAACAAGAGAGTGACTCTCCACAATGTCAACAAAGCTATCTCCTAACCAATCAAGTCTCCAATAATGAATGTTGAGTATAGTGGGACCACCACTTGTGGAGAACCTTCAATTGAAAAAATGAAGAATGAAGTGATTGTTAGTGAGCAAGAAGGGCTTGATGGGGAGTTTTTTAAAAAATGTCTGATGAGCATTTGGAAAATGCTCAAAAGGAGGGGGTTAGTAGAGCCATTGTGGCTACCCATGGAAAAAGGAAGAAGATGAAATAACCTCAACCTCCACCTCTTGATAAAATGCCACACACTCTCACTGTACACCCAATGAAGCCTAAGGATAGAGCTATTGAGTACAAGATCAAGTGCAAGGGAAAGTCCAAAACTTTCTCAAGAGAAAAGGCAATCATAACCCCTCAACTCCAAGATGATCTAGTCAAGATTCAAGAGCCCCTTTCTCAAGTCCTCACAATCACTCTTGAAGGTGGAAAGGATCCTCCTTCTCATTAGTCAAGTGAAAAGGTAGTCAAGCTAGAGACTTAAAACAAGCTCACTTGGGAGGAAGTCCCATGTTATCCTTGTATACAATCTTCATTTTTATTTCTTTTCAGGTTTCTTAATAAATGTGGTTGAGTTTTTCAGGTTGAGTTTAGCACTAGAGGAAAGAAGAAAGATGGTATACATCCCGTATCAGCCTCTTGTAGTCGCTATGAATCATGTCAGTTCGTTTCACCGACTCTAGACACCCACTGCCATACTCCAATATCCAATTAGGTACTACTCCAAGCTTTCCTTGTATACATCACTTTTCTTTTTCTTGTCATATTTTCGGTATCTCCCTTTCTCTTAGTCACACAGAGACTGTGTGATTTAAGTTTGGGAGAGGTACCAAGTATCTAATTATGTTTATTTTGGTAAATTTCATACACTTTAGTCATGCATTATGAGTAGTTATTGCATTAGAAAACATAAAAAAAAGTTAAAAAAAATCAAAAGCAACAAAAACAAGCATCTAGTTGCATCATTCGCATATTTAGGATTGATTCTAGAGCATATAGATTGCATTCATATTGCATAGGGAGCAAGGATTGTATTGCCTCATAAAGAACATGTCTAGAACTCAAAATGACACTGTAGTTAAACATAGCAAGTAGCTTAAGCATCTCTTGAAAGACTTGTAAGCTTCAAGCCTTGAAAACTTTTCTTGAAACTTGTTGTTTGCTTGAGATTGACATTGTTCTTGAAACCAACTCCAAACTGAAATAGGGCTTAATGAACTTAATCTATCTTGCTTATGGACTCTTGTATACTTGATCATGGATCTAATACACATTTGGGTTTATTTTATCAATTGCACCACTCTTTGAAAATCCAAATGGCACCACCTTACCCTTTAACCCTTACCATTCTTTAAAACCTTAATTGAATTTGCTTGAGTGAGTCTTTTTATTGATAGCTTGTCTTGTGTAAAATCTTGAGAGTATTGGGAGCGACATTGACTTCTTCTCATCTTTGGCTAGCTATAGGACCTCATTTGAACTAGCATTTAGGAGTGGGAAGTGTTTTGGTGATTATAAGCTCTGAACTTGGGTTTTGAGGTGAGAGATAAGTAGAAGGAATGAACTAAAATAGAGATGAAAGAAGATGGTCACTAGGGATCAAATAAAAATAAATAAAAGCTCTTTGTACTTTAAAGAAAAATCCCATAGGAAAAGAAGAATAATAAAAGGTTGGGGGAAAACAAAAATAAAAGAATGGAGCTAAGTAGCAAAAAAAAAAAAAAAAAAGATGTCCCTAGTTGGTTCAAACAAATGAGAAAGAGAGAGTTCATTTCATGAGTGAGAAAGGGCGTCCTTCTGAGTCTTTGGGATAAAAAGGGGATGGGATTAACACAAAGAGAAAGGGTAGAGTTTGAAAGTATTTAGAAAAATGGTAGAATGATGAGAACAAACCATTGTATGCATGAATTGCTACTTTTCTTAGATAAATTTTGCATAATGTTCAAGTCACGTTTCTTGAGTGTAAGTCACCAAATAATTTGAACCCTCTTTCTATTCTCATTAATCAATTTCCACTTACCAAGCCAAGTGATTGAGATCAAGTTTCCATTAACAAGGATTCACTTTGTCAATTTGTTAATGAATGTGAGAGTTGGTATAGAGACTTGTTGGTTGACGAGCATTGCATCTAGTGTAGAGGCAAAAGAGTCTTGATAGGCCTTGAGAAGATAGAGTGTACTAAGAGAGTTTGCTCATGCTATTTACTATGTTTGCCTAGGATGTGATGTTGAAGGTTAGGAAGTGTATCTTTTGGTTCTGAGCTCCTAACTTCAAACCTCTCTCCCTTGCTTGTTTTTGAAAGTTCACTTGAGGACAAGTAAAAGACAAGTTTGGGAGAGTTGATATCTCACATATTTAGATTGTTTTGATCACCTATCTTTGCACGTTTTCATCATTTAGATTCGCATTTAGACTTGTTTAGGTTGCATTGCATTGCATTGCATTTGTCTATATCAAGTATTGGAGTTCTTTATTGGTGAGTTTGAAGGCAATTAGGGCTAAGAAAGAGAAGTTTGGGACGAAAGTGAGATCGGGCACGAGTGTAGCGACCACAGCGTAGCGACCAGGAGTGGTCGCTACAGACCTACATGAGAATTATAGATGCTTTAGCGACCACAGTATAGCGACCAGGAGTGGTCGCTACAGACCCACATGAGAATTGCAGATGCTGTAGCGACCACAGCGTAGCGACCAGGAGTGGTCGCTACAGACCCATAGGAGAATTGCAGATGTCGTAGCGACCATCCGTAGCGACCAAGACAGGTCGCTAGGGGCGTAGAAACCTTATTTTTACGGGTTGGTCCAGGTTTGTTGGGTCGACCCGGTTTGTTTTTAGACTATTATTTATGCTTTTTAAACCTAATTAAGAGGGGACTCTGGTTTTTATCTGGAGACAGAGATTATTTTTGGTGAAAAAGATTGAATCCTTAATCCTCTTTGATCTTCTTACTTTTGTTTCACTTATTATTCTAGATCATTAGCCATGATTAACTCTGAATCATCTATGGTTTTTGAGTTCATCATGTTTGTTAGTGAGTAGTTACCTTTAGGATTCATGGGTTAGGGTGATCTAGGGTGATTAAGTTATAGCTTAGAGTGTTTAGTGTTAGATCATTCATGTTCTATGATTATCTCTTGCCTCTAATGCTAGATTAGACTTGATCACTTTGATCTAGATCAGTAGACAGTTTATGCCCAAAAGGTGTTCGATAAAATATCTGAACCAAAGTGATAACTCTCTTTACTTGCTTAACCAATGATAATTGATGTTAGGGAAGTTTAGATAGTTAGGAGACTTCTTCTTAATGATTGCTTGATTTAACTAGACCAATTTGGTGTTTAGTGACTGAAAGCAAATGAACTTTATCTTGATAAAGAACTAGTTTAATGGTGCGTCTAGACTAGTAGAACCGGACTGATTGTTGTGTTAACATTCTAAGTTAGATCTTAGTCACCAAAGTCAATATCCCTTCCCATGAGTTCTTTGTCCTTTAGTTGATTTATAATTCAAGTTTTCACCCATGTGTTCTCTTGTTACTTCATTTCACACATCAAAACCGATTGCACTTAGATTAAGCTCATACTTGTATTCTCATTGCATCATGATCACTTAAGATTGGATTGACACTCATCTATACTACTTTGATTAAGATATAGTAAAATCCTTTATCAAATTTGGCGCCGTTGCCAGTTCTAAGTTGATTTTGACAGTGAGATTTAGTCATAGCTTGAGACTAAGTCTTATTTTATTTTATTTGCTTACTGACACTCTTTCTTCATTTCTCTTTGAAATACTAGGTGTATGAACTTGAGGAGTAGAGGACCAACAGACCTTGTTCCCCGAGTAGACAACATCAGAGCTTTAGAGAGAGAATTATCAAGAAAAAGAAGACAAGAGAAACTGATCCCTTTCGACCAATTGGGTTAGAAATGGATGGACACCAGCATGATCAAAATGTCCATGGAGCTGACGACAATGGACAAAACCCTAATGGAGTTCCTCCAGCTGGAGTTCAAGCGGGACAAGGCCAAGGGGCTGCAAACCCTCGGCAGCAACATCCTCAATGCCAAGCTAGGGCGATTGGAACATATGACCAGCCCAACATCCATGGAAATAGGGCATGTATCTTTGTCCTTCAGTTGATTTATAATTCGAGTTTTCACCCCTCTGTTCTCTTGTTACTTCATTTCACACATCAAAACCATTTGCAATTAGATTAAGCTCATACTTGCATTGTCATTGCATCATGATCACTTAGGATTGGATAGACACTCATCTTTACTACTTTGATTAGGATAGAGTAAAATCCTTTATCAGTACCACATGCGTTCGAATTGCTTTAATCCGTATAGTGATTGCTGTAACTTGACCGAACAAATCTTCCTAGATTTTGCTTTCAATGCTTTTGGCATTTCCAATCCTTCAGAGAGTTTCATGTATATATATCCAATGATCCATACAAATATGCAGTCACAACATCCATGAGATGCATTTGAAGTTTTTTAGACGCTGCTAGGCTCTTCAAAAATCTGAACGTAATTGCATCCATTACCGAGGAATACGGTTCTTCAAAATCAATTCCCGGTCTCTAAGAAAAACCTTGGGCAACTAATCAGGATTTATATCGTGTTACTTCATTTTTCTCATTTACTTTTCTCATGAATACTCACTTCTACCCAACTGGATTTATATTCTCAGGCATTATGACTATAGGTTCAAAGTCATTCCTTTTATCCAGGGAGAGTAACTCAGTTTGTATGACAATTTCCCACTCCTCCAAATCATATCTTTTCATACATTCCAATATGGAACTTGGATCTGGATTATCACTTTCATGATTTATTTCTTTGGGCACATGAAAGGAGTACATTCCATTAATTCATGATCCATAATTTTTCTTCTCGGACGTAATTGATGGAAATCTCATACTTTTTGTTTTCTTCTCGTCACTTGGATCTTTATCTTTATTTGGTTCTTTTTGAACTTTTTCATTTATCTCTTCTTTAAGATATTTTTCAATATCATGTTTTGTGGAATTTTTCATTTTGCTCATCTATTTTTTTTCTAGAGATTTTTATCTTTAGAACCTGCTGGTTTGCCCTCTTTAACTGAACCTTAGGTTCATTCATTGGTTTTCCATCAGTTTGCTTTTCAAGACAAAAAATCTTGATGGAACATTTTCAGCGGGTATATATTATTTCGTCACCTTTCTAGTTTCTGTGAACGCATCTGGTAACTGGTTTACCAAATTATGCAAGTGCACAATTTTCTGAACTTCTAGCTCTCTTTGATTTGTAGGGGGATGAATGTGAAACAATGACAGTGTACACCATGTAATCTCTTCAGGAATTTCTCTAATTTCTTCTCCTGACGCTGAAAATTGTTTCTCATTAAAATGGAAATCGGCAAACCGTGCCGTAAACATATCACCGGTTACCGGTTCAAGATATCTTATAATATTTGGTGATGTATTACCCATGTATATTCCCAACCTCCTCTATGGGCTCATTTTTTTTGTAGTAGAGCTATCGGAAGATAAACCACACATCCAAAGACACGGTGGTGGGATACATCTGGCTCCTGCCCATATAACAATTATAATAGAGAGTACTTATGATTTGCATTTGGTCTTAGCCAAATCAGTGCAGTCGAATGCAAAATAGCATGACCCAATACTGAAATTGGGAGCTTTGTTTTCAATATCAACGGTCTTGTAATCAACTGCAGCCATTTTGTCAATGACTCAGTCATGCCATATTGTGTATGAACATGAGAAACTAGATGATCCCTATCAATCCCTATTGACATATAATAATCATTAAAAGATTGTTATGTAAACTCACCAGCATTATCAAGACTTACTTTCTTTATGGCATATTTTGAGAACTGCATTCTCACTTTTATTATTTGGGCGATGAACTTTGCGAAATCGGTATTTCTTATCGTCAAAAGACACACATTTGACCATTTATTAGATGCGTCAATCAATACCATGAAATACTTAAAGGATCCGCACGGTGGGTGGATCACCCCCCATATATCACCATGAATTATTTCTAAAAATATTGGTGATTCATGCCCAACTTTTGCTGGTGATGTCCGAGTTATAAACTTTCCTTGAGAACATGCATTTCATGTAAACTCGCCCGTTTGCAAAATTCTTTCATTTCTCAAAGGATGGCCTTTTGAATTTTGCATTATCTTTCTCATTATGATTGAATCAGGATGTCATAACTTCTCATGCCAGATTTTAAATGTTTTTAGTAAACTTCAAGTTTACTGTGCATAGAACTCAGTCTTGTTTATTTTCGTACAATATAATCCAGAGGATAACATTATTAACTCTTCCAATATATGTTTCCTATTTGACTTAATGCAAAGATATTCAATGCCATCTTTCCTCATAGTTTCAGTATGATATCCATTTCTTCGAACATCCTTAAAACTTAACAAATTTTTATGAGACTCGAAGGAGTATAATGCATTACTTATTTCAAATCTCGTCCCCTTTGGCATTGAAAAAAGTAACTCTATCAGAGCTCTTAATTATCTTTGCACTACCAGATATTGTTCTTACGCTTCTAGCGTAATCTTTTATTTTGAAACTGAAGAAATATTTCTTATCTGTAATTATTGTGTGCGTTGACGTACTATATGCCAAACACATATCTCCATCCATTGTCTCAAAGTTTGGCATTTTATGAATTTAATATATTCATAAACATGTATTATTATACATGAAACATAACATATATCTTACAACAAAAGATATAGATACTATAATACATTAAACTTATATCACATCGATCTTATATCATTAATCGATTCTCTCTGAATTTATCAGAAACTCTGATACGTCGAGATGAGTACCATCATTTAAACCATGAAAGTATTGTCCGGGTTTATTAAAGATGAAAAGATGAAATTTATTTCACTTCCTTTCTCTTTCGATTTTTGAGATTCTCTATACAGATCGACTACATGTTTTGGCATACGACAACCACATACCCAGTGACCTTTCATACTTTGTAGCAAACCTCTTCCGTTTGCCTTTTATCATCTCGGCCCCTTTCATTTTCGTGGAACTCATTATTTCTTTCATCATATGGAAAAAATATTCTTCCTCATCCTCTTCCAAGACCATGATTTTGATCACGTTCATGTCTTCTTTATCTCCAATTATCATAACTAGATGATATAAAATTCACTTCGGAGAATGGAGCAAATCATTTTTTAAGGAGGCAAAGCCTTTCATATGGTCCGAGGAGACAAAGTTTACAATTTGACTTTTTTTTCAAGGTTTGAGAAAACATAGTCTACCATATTAACCTTTTTTTTAACTTAAAGGAGACAAAATCTACCATTTTGACTTTTTATTTTTATTGATAGAGGCAAAACCTACCACAAGTTCTCCGATCGTGAAGGCATAGTCTATCTTAACAATCATTCAGGTAAGGCAATGCCTATCATCCCAAAAATATATATGGCGAAGGCCTAGCCTATCACTCCGGAACAATAAAAAAAATTAAATTATTGAAATTATTGAAAAAATAAATTAAACCTTACCTCGCTAGTATAAACTCATTTGGTATGATATCAGAGTTTTGTGTTGATAACGTGTTGTAAATAAGGTATTATATATATTTATGTTTACATATATTATTTTATATATGTGTATGATAAAGAGATTGAGTTGATGTGAGAAGAGTTGGAGCAAAGAGCATTTTCGTTATCTTCCATATGTCCCTACGCTTTAACTTTATATAGAAAAAGTAAAATCGGTTAAATAAACCGACATTATAGACAAAGAAAAAACTGAAGATGACCCCTGAGAGATGATGATGCAAAACATATAGTGAGGAGGGGACCAGTGCCTACTACGTGGATGGATGATCATTTACAAAACTTTTCATCATTTTATTCTTCTTTTATCTCTTAGTTTGTAACGAATAATTATAAATCTATTAAATGACACCGAAATTTACATTAAAATTTAAGAACTGATGATTTTTCTCATAAATCCGCGTTTTATCCCGGACAGACCAAAGTTGGGACGGTAAGAGGCTGCTAAGCACTTCACCGTCGCAGAATTGGCCGCGTTGAGCGTCTTTTCAAACATTGGGTATATGACAGATCAATGCTATAAAAATACTCACAAAATTGGACTCAACTCATTTTTAGGTAATTGTTTTAAAAAATTACTATAGAATATATTTAGTACAAATACAATCTAAATATTAATAACAACTTACCCTAAAATCTAGCCTATGGTAAGATTTTAACTAAAGGAAGAGATAATTCAACGTTCATTTATATCTGGTACATAACATTTCCTATATTTGACTACATTTATTCATAGTCCGCATATTTATATAAAAGTTATTTCATTATCATTCACGACGATTAAATCCACCAAATAATTATGTTAATTTAAACCACGAATAGATTACAGTTCTCTTAATATGAATACAAAAGATAAAATTTGTTCTGAATACTACCAAATTAACTATGAACATGACTCTACATGCTATTCAAAAATGGACTATAGCTATGTGTTTCTTGTTTCTTATATTATTCTGTTGTTCATAAATGATGTTATTTATATATTTTGATATGTAATGCACTTAACTGGTTAATATAGTTTATTTAGATCTCTGAAAATTGTGACCATGAGAAATAAAAAAAAGATATGGCTACACAAATCCGACTAACGGTATACCCATTCAACCTGTATTGTTTTTGCATGACTATATTTCTAGGAATGAAAGTGGAGATATTTTTCTCGATCATATCATAATCACTTATTTTCTCTACACATAACATTATATAATTCCAAACATCACGAAATTATACTCACTAACACTTTTGTAGTCCTGGAACCGAAGATGGATCCACTCGTGTTTAGCTTTCGGTAAGATCACATATTTCTGGTGATCGAACCTCTCTTTTAATGATTGCCAGCAAGATCCTCTTTCATAATATATTTATCTTTTAAACCATCATGTATGTAGTGTCATAAAAATATCATCGCTTTTGCCTTTTTCTCATCCGACACTATTTTTGAACTGTCAATAGTTTCCAAAAGCACGCTTCCTCTCACGTGCATCTTTGCACCCACTATCCATGTCATATAATTATTTCCCGTAATATCAAGGGCATTTATTTCAAGTTTTTTCAAATTCGACATGATAACTGTATTCATAGGATGACATATATAAATAACGAGAATTTAAATGCATAATTTAAATGCAGAAAGTAAATGCAAAAATTAAAGGCTTACAATTTAAAAGCATAAATAACATTAGAGTTTTACCCTACCACATGATCCGAGGAGACATAGTTTTCTGTATTGATCATTTTTATTAAAAGAGGCAAAGCTTTCCATATGGTTCGAGGAGACAAAGTCTAGCATTTGACCTTTTTTACGGTTCGAGGAGATATAATATGCCATATTAATTTTTTTTTCTTTTTATTCAAGGTTCAAAGAGACAAAATTTACCATTTTGACCTTTTCTTTTTATTCATAGAGGCAAAGTCTACCACATGTTTCTTTGATCATGAAGGCATAAACTATCTTAACAATCAGTCAGGAAAAACAACGCATATCATCGCGAAAAATAAACGGAGAAGGCCTAGCCTATCACTCCGGAGCAATAATAAAATTTAAATTATTAAAATTATTGAAAACATAAATTAAACTTTACCTGGCTAGTATAACCTCGTTTTTGGTATGAAATCAGAGTTTCGTGCTGATAATATGTTGTAAATAAGGTATGATAAAGAAATTGAGTTGACATGAGAAGAGAAGGAGCAAAAAATATTTTCGTTATCTTACATATGTTTCTACACTTCAGCTTTATATAGAAAAGATAAAATCGGTTAAATAAACCGAAAGTATAGACAAAGACAAAACTGAAGATGACACCTAGGAGTGAGGAGGGAATCAGTGTCCATTACGTCGATGGATGATCATTTACAACCCTTTGCATCATTTTATTCTTCTTTTATCTATTAGTTTGTAACAAATAATTTAAAATTTATTAAATAACGCCAAAATTTACATTAAAATGAAAGAACAGATGATTTTTCTCACAGATCCGTGTTTTATCCCGAACAGACCAAAGTCGCGACGGTAAGAGGCCGCTAAGCACTTCACCGCCGCAGAATTTGGCCGCGATGAGTGTCTTTTCAAACATGGGGTATATGACTGTTGGGAAAATTACCCAATATTCTTCGTGAGATGAAGATGGGATTTAGACAACTAAGAGTTTAAGAAGAAGACTCTTAATATTTAGGAAAGGGATTTATTACAAAGATGAAATTTTAGGAAACTCTCTCTTACAAGTGTTTTCTCTCTTGTTTTTCTTTCTTTGCTTTTCTTGATTTATTACAAATGAACTAAACACCCCTATTTATACTAATGGAAAGGTAACTATTAAAAATTCTACACACTTCTTTCTCTACACACTTCCTTTTCTACACACTTCTTTTTCTACACACTTCTTCATCTTTCTCCACTTTCCACATACTTCTTCTTCATGGGCTTTTAGTGGATCATACTTATACTAACCAATTTTATTATTTTGGTTTTGGGCTAATGGAGGGAAAACCCAACAAATCTCCCCCTTCCCGACTTAGCCCAAAGTTGTCACGACACTGATACCTTGGCAGCAGTCTTCAAACTTTTTGATTGGCAATACCTTCGTCATAAAGTCTGCCCAATTTTCATCGGTGTGTACCTTGTCGAGATGTATGAGCTTCTCTTCAAGAACTTCAACTTGTACACCCACTTGTTTTTCAAGGCTCTCTTTCCTTTTGGTAGCTTCATTAACTCATAGGTGCGGTTGTCTTGCAAGGATTGCATCTCATCTTGCATAGCTTCTACCCATTTGTCTTTGTGAATGTCTCCTATGGCCTCCTCATAGCTTTGTGGCTCCCCCTCATCTGTAAGATTCACATACTCATCTCGATAGTATCTTACAGATGGTCTTGTCTCTCTTCCGGATCTTCTTGGCTCATGTTCTTCCTCTGGCTCCATTTGCTCTTCTTCTTCTTCACTTTCATCACCATTTGGATCCATGATGGGACCCCCTTCGCCATCTCCTCCAATCACTTGTTCATGATCTTGGGGCTTATGAGAATCTTCACTCCTTACAACCCTTAGCTTTGGTTTCTTTGATTTATTGATGTCTTCGATTGTTTGATCTTCGAAGAAAACAACATCTCTACTCCGAATCACTTTCCTGTTAATTGGATCCCAAAGCCGATAGCCAAAATCATCCTTTGGTGAACCAAGGTAGATGCACTCTTTAGTTTTAGAGTCTAACTTGGCTCGTTCATCCTTAGGAATGTGGACGAATGCTCTACACCCGAACACCTTCAAATGATTGTAGGAGACCTTCTTACCCGACCAAACTTCCTCCGGGATATCGCCTTCCAAAGGAACTGATGGTGTAAGATTTATAATATCCACTGCAGTCTTTAAAGCTTCTCCCCAAAATGGCTTGGGTAGTTTAGCGTGAGAGAGCATGCACCGAACTCTTTCTGTAATCGTCCGATTCATTCTTTCAGCAAGCCCGTTCAATTGTGGCGTCTTTGGTGGTGTCTTCTCCATTCTGATTCCATGAGCTTTGCAAAATGCTTCAAAAGGACCTCGGTACTCTCCACCATTGTCTGATCGAACACACTTGAGTTTTTGACCCGTACTTCTTTCTGCTTGGGCTACAAACTCCTTGAAAGCATCTAGAACTTGATCTTTTGTCTTCAAAAGGTATACCCATACCTTCCTTGAATGGTCATCAATAAAGGTGACGAAATATGATGCACCTCCATTTGATTTCTCAGACATGGAGCATACATCAGTATGCACTAAATCAAGAATATGCTTCCTTCTTGTGGGTGTAGAAGATCTTCGGAAAGCGACTCTATGTTGTTTTCCGGCTAAGCAATGATGACATGGTGTGAGATACGTACCTCTCATATCAGGAATAAGTTTCTTGCGAGAAAGTATATTAAGACCTTTCTCACTCATATGCCCAAGTCTCCGGTGCCATGTATCCATGTCGTCGCTTGCAACATTAACTTCCTCCTTGCAAAGCTTGGCTTGTGTTACGTATAATGAGCCTTCTTTTCTTCCTCGAGCCATGATCAAACTCTCTTTGGTTAGCTTCCACTTGCCACTGCCAAAATGATTATCAAAACCGGCATCATCAAGCTTCCCTGTTGATATGAGATTGAGTCTCATATCGGGAATATGCCTCACATCCTTAAGAATTATCTTACATCCAGTGTTTGATGTAAGAATAACATCCCCCTTTCCAACGATCTTGCTTCTTCCTTGGTTTCCCATTTGAACTTCACCAAAGTCACCACTTTGGTAGGTTGTGAAGAAGCTTCCATGAGGGGTGACGTGAAAAGAAGCACCAGAATCAACGATCCATGAGCTATCATCAGAGCTAAGATTACATTCTCCAACGAGATATAGGTCTTTGCTCTGGTCTTCAACAATGGTGGTAGTCTTGTCTTCATGCTTCTTCGGAGGATTGAACCGGTCTGGTTTAATATTACCTGCTTGTTGATCTTTCTTGAAAAACCGACACTCCGTCTTCATGTGGTTCGGCTTGCCACAATAGTAGCAGGTTACTCTTGGTCGTGACTTGGATCTTCTTCGAGATTGGTCTCGTCCTCTGCTTTTGTTGTGAACACGAGTCTCCTCTCTACCTCTTCTATCAACGATGTTGGCTTCTGAATAAGAACTCGAGTCTCGTTCCTTCCTCCGGACTTCTTCATTTAGAAGGCTATCACTGACGGTGTCCATGGTAAGCTTTCCCTCCGGTGCTGAATTACTTAGAGTGACAACTAGTGTGTCCCAACTCTCCGGTAGTGAACTAAGGAGTAAAAGGGCTTGCATTTCATCTTCAACCTTCATATCAACTTTGTTAAGCTGATTTACGAGTCCCTTGAAATTATTCAAGTGCTCCATCATGTTTTGGCCATCCTTGTACTCCAACTTTACTAACCGTCGGACAAGAAGAGCTTTGTTTCGAGGCGTTTTCTTTTGAATCATAGACTCAAGCTTTGTCCATAATTCATAAGCATTTGTATAGGTAGAGACATGTTCAAAGAGAGATCGGTCAATGTACTTACGGATTACAGCAACCGCCTTTCGGTTTAGTACTTCCCACGTTTTGTCATCCTTTCCTTCCGGCTTCTCCTTCATGATGATGGGTTCGTGTAAATCCTTACAATAAAGGTGGTCTTCCGTCATCGGTTTCCAATAAGAGTAGTTGTCTGTCGTGAGTTTGAACATATCACCTTCAACGGTAACGGTAGCCTCCATCTTGAATCACACGAGATCTTGAGGATATGTTTCAACCTGGCTCTGATACCACTTGTTGGGAAAATTACCCAATATTCTTCGTGAGATGAAGATGGGATTTAGACAACTAAGAGTTTAAGAAGAAGACTCTTAATATTTAGGAAAGGGATTTATTACAACGATGAAATTTTAGGAAACTCTCTCTTACAAGTGTTTTCCCTCTTGTTTTTCTTTCTTTGCTTTTCTTGATTTATTACAAATGAACTAAACACCCCTATTTATACTAATGGAAAGGTAACTATTAAAAATTCTACACACTTCTTTCTCTACACACTTCCTTTTCTACACACTTCTTTTTCTACACACTTCTTCATCTTTCTCCACTTTCCACATACTTCTTCTTCATGGGCTTTTAGTGGATCATACTTATACTAACCAATTTTATTATTTTGGTTTTGGGCTAATGGAGGGAAAACCCAACAATGACTGATCAATACTATTAAAACATAAGCACAAAATTGGATCCAACTTGTTTTTAAGTACTTGTTTAAAAAAAATACTATATAATATATTTAATACAACTACAATCTAAATATGAATAACAACTTACCTTAAAATCTAGCATATGTTAAGTCTTTAACTAAAGAAAGAGATAATTCAACGTTCATTTATATCTGGTACATTGCATGTCCTATATTTGACTACATTTATTCATAGTCCGCTTATTTACATAAGAATCATTTCATTATCATTCACGACGATTAACTCTACCAAATAATTATGATAATTCAAATCACGAATAGATCACAGTTCTCTTGATATTAATACGAAATATTTTTTTTTTCTGAATACTACCACTAAACATTTATCAGTCGCAAATTAACTTTGAACATAACCCTACATGCTATTCAAAAATGAGCTATAACTATGTATTTCTTATATTACTCTGGTATTCATAAATGATGTTATTTATATATTCTGATATGTAATGCACGTAACTGGTTAATATAGTTTATTTGGATCCCTGTAAATAGTGACCATGAGAAATAAAACAAAGATATGGCTACTTATGGCCTATATAATTTGGTGTACAAAAACTATGTAATTTATATTTTGACATATAATCATTTAATGATTGATATAGTTGATGAAAATCATATTGAGCAAACTGATCATAAAAAATGATCTCTATATATTTTAACCACAAGATTACACAATCTTAGCGAAGTTTCCAAATTATTTGAAAAATATTGTGTATTTATTTTTTACCGAGACACAATAGTATCAAGTATTTTTCGAATCCACGGTTTGTATTTCCTAAACACTCAAAAAATACAAAATGGAAACAAATCACAGTGATCTTATTTATCGGTCTGAATATTAATGTCTCAAGATCTTAACTTTTTAACCAGTTTTTCTAATTAAATTGTTAACATATCTTAATTTTTTCCCAATGAAATTATTAATTTAATATTTTAGATATTCACAATAGTAACAAACAAATATTATGGAATGTTTCTAATAAGATCCGACAACTCTAAACATATTCCTTAAGCAATATAAATAACAAAATTAAACTAATATTGAGATATAAATAAATTTTGTTTTCTCTAATATTGTTTTCTTCATTAATTCGAATAGTAAAAATTTCACTCTAAAAATTAACAAATCTAATAATTTTATTTAATTTATGTAATATTTAAAAGTATATAAAATTTTATAGAATATTATCACATTTCTCTAAGGATCAACCTGTGTCGAGTCACGAGTTAATGACGGGTTTTTAAATTCTTAACAGGTTTTATTGAGCTTTTAATTAATAAGTTTTTTTTATTAAATTTGAAATGATTTATATACAGATCACCGGGTTTATCGGTTTAACCGTAGATCCGGGTTGGATATAAAAACATTGAATAAAACTAAGGACACACATATAACTATTTTATAGGGGATTTTGCAAAAGTGACTCAAACTTTAAAGTCAAATACAAATGCGACCCAGGATTTTTTTTTGGAATTTTACTTTCTCTCATTCACCCTTAAAGTTCGGATTATTCACAATATGGCGTTTCTTTTTTTATATTTTTTGTTTTCAAAAATTAGTCTTTTACTCTATCATCCTCATCTTCATCAAGTATTTATAATATTGTCATTGCCATCAATACACCAACCACCATGAACAACCAATTTGAAACTCTTAATGCACAAAAAATGATATGTTTTCTCTTCCTTTCTCATTTGCTATTCACACAAACCACATCTCTTTCACTTTCTCTCAAAATTCATCCAAAAAATTCAAGATTTTGATTTCAAACTTTGTAAAGTTCATAGAGACATTGAAACTCATGATTCTTGTTCACTAATGAGTTGATAGAATTCTTGGTGAAGTTTTATGAGTTTAGAGAAGCTAAACAAGTCATCTCACGGGTTCAAGATATCAAATTGATTTTTTTTCCAGATTTGTTGGTGAAGAAGACTTCTCTAGAAATTTTCTCATACGAGAAGACTTCTGGTCAATGCATCAGTTAGTTTTGCAATTGATTTTTTCTGTGTTTTTTATAGAAGACTTTTAGGGAAGTCTTCTACCTTTTTTTGTTAACAAAAAAAAACAGGGAGAACCTTTGCAATTGACCAAATTTTGTAAGAAATTTGAATTTTTATTGAAGACTTCTTTAGAAGTCTTTACTGTTTAATGAAGTCTTCTCATTGTCACAAAAAGTCTGTGTGGGTTACTTTTGAAATTGACAATTAATAATAAAAAAAATATTATTTACGAGAATACTTCTTAAGAAGTCTTTCGGCGGAAAACTTCTTAAGAAGTCTTCTCAAATTTTATTCCTGGATTTTTGGTCAAACCTTTGGTTTCGAGAGAAGACTTCTCTAGAAAGAAGACTTCCCTAGAAGACTTCTTGCGATAGTGAGAAGATCTATGTGAACGTAAGAAGACTTCTCTAGAAGTCTTCTATAAAAAGTCAAATTTTTGACAAACTTTGGTCAATTGCAAAACTAACGTTTTTATCGTAGAAGACTTCTCTAGAAGTCTTCTCTAAGATTTTCAAAAAAATTTCAAATTCAAAAGTAAGCCAATATTAACAAATGAAGACTTCTCAAGATGCCTTCTGTAGAGTAGACTTCTTAAGAAGTCTTCCTTCATAAATTTGCAATTGCAAAAATAACCTAAACGGAAGACTTCTTAAGAAGTATTTTGTGAGAAGACTTCCTAAGAAGTCTTCTGTGAGAAGACTTCCTAAGAAGTCTACTACGTCAATCTTTATTAAACTTTAATTTTATCAAAAAGTAAAATGAATTTTGCTTTTTTCTTGTTAATTCATGTGTATTAGTTAATATTGAGACTCTTGAGTGAAATTCATAACTTAATTGGTGATAATTATGAGGTTACAAACATTCATTTTTATTAATATTTCTAACTAAACGGAGAAGACTTACATGAAAGTCTTCTGTTAGAAGACTTACAAGGAAGTCTTCTACGTTTATTTTTGTAAAATTTGTTAAGTAACTTCAATATATATTTTCTAAATTTCAAAAGTGTCAAGTAACTTCAAAAATACCGAGTCATGTGGTTTAATGTGTCTTCTTATATCTTAAGATATACTTTTAGTTTTTATGAAATTTAAAATTTCAATTTTCATTTAAAGTTTAAGTTTCCCGCTTCCGAGAAGACTTCGAGAAGACTTAATTTTTTCTAATGAGACTTATGTTTTGTTTGATCTTTGGTGAATTTGACTAAGTTTTCTTGAGAAGTCTTTTCTCTTAGTTTATAGTAAATTTGACTAAATTTTTATATTGTCTTGGGCAGTATGGTTAAAAATGTTTTTTGTTATGAAGTTTCAATAATGTCAAACACTTTTAAAAAATAATATTGTAGACATCAACATATTTACTAATTATTTTCATTAACATCTTTCAAATTTACAAAATAATTCATAATTAAAAGAGTACACATAATAATCATTAACATATCATAAAAAATATTACAAAAAAATCATTAACATCTTCATGTGAGACTTTTTGGAAGACTTGTGGAAGACTTCTAGAAAACTTCTGGAAGATTTTGCATTAGAAGTCTTCCAGAAGTCTTCCAGGAGTCTTTCAAAGTCTTCCAAAGTCTTTCTAAGTATTCTCTTTTTCTCCTTCATACCAAAAAGAAAAGATCAGATTCTTAACCATAGAACACTATCAAAACAAAAGAGGAATAAAAAAAGGTCAAACTTTTAAACTTGTTAATGCTTCTAGCGGTTTCACCTACATAAAATAGTGTGTTATCTTCTTCTCCTTCATACCAAAAAGAAAATACCAGACATTTAACCATTGAACACTATCACAAACACAAAAGAAGAATCAAAAAGATCACACATTTAAGCTTGTTATATTAAGTTGAATATACAATTTTTTAGAATCTAACATCTAAAGCACACCAAAACTACGTATTCAAAATTTATGGATCTACCTTTAAAGGAGTGAAAGATGAAAACCATGTAATGAAAAATCTGCAAAAACAAGATAAATTAGTGAAAATACATAAGTGAAAAATGAGAAATAAATATAAAGTTAGGTGTTTTTAAGTCTAAAGAGATTAGAAAGAGGTTGGAGAGTTTTAGAGTGAGAACCATTACATTTTTGTTGCAGACTTTTGAGAGGAAGAAAGAGAATGTGTAAATTTTCTTTATATATGGAGACAAAAGTCTCAATTAGGTTGAATATTTTCGATATAGAAGACTTCTAAGAGAAGATTACCCAAATTATGAAGTTTTCTGTAAGTCTTCAAAAACCCTATAACCTAATACATGAGAAGAGTTGTGGAAGACTTGTGGAAGACTTCTGGAAGACTTGTGGAAGACTTCTAGAAGACTTCACATTATGTAGGAAACTTAAATTCTACTAAAATTTAAGCAGGAAGTCTTCCAGGAAGTGTTCATGTAGTTAGAAGACTTCTTGAGAAATCTTCTCGGAGTCTTCCGGGAAGTCTTCCAGGAGTTAGAAGAATTCTCAGGAAGTCTTCTAAAACTCTAAAATTAATTAACTATATTATCAGGTTTGGTTAAATATATTTTGGTAAAAATAATGAAATTTTTGCTAAGCTGAATTAAAATCATTTATAAATATTTATACTTACATAATTTCAAATTTTTCCCATCAAAAATATATTTTATAAATATTATAAATTATTTTTAAGATTTAACACATGAGCAGACTTCTGAAAGACTGTTTGAAGACTTCGCATTAGGAAGGAAACTAAAATTTCAGTGAAATTCAAGCGGGAAAAGTATAAAGTTTTATGTGAAGTCTTCGAGGAAATCTTCTAATGCATTATATGTTAGAAAACTTCTAGAAGTCTTCTGAAACTCTATAATCAATTAGCTAAGCAAAAAAAACTTTCTTATTAAACATAAAAAAACTTAGAAAGTGTTTAAAATCATTTTATTAGAGAATCACTAACACATATTTGTCAAATTAAAAAAAATAAAAAGTTAAAAAGATAAGATTTCAAAATATACCCTAAAACTACCTACAATATTATAACATATTTTACTAAAACCTAAACCAATGACTATTATGACTCATTCTACATTAAATTATCTAAGTTGAAAACAATTCAATTTAGTTGTTACAAATTTACGTCATTTAAAAATGTTTGTGGTTACATGATTTCTATTTTTCCCCATATAAATATTTTTTATAAATTTTTAAATTATTTTTAAGATTTATTGTTTGAGAAGACTTCTAAAGAAGTCTTCCATAGAATACTTTCTCTAGAAGTCTCCTCACGAAAATGTTATAATGGTAAAATTGAATACATTTTTTTGTTTGCTAATAAGGAGTTTGTTGTATTTTCAATAGCCTTTGAACTACTTTTTCATTTGATTGAATTTGGAGTACACTTTTGCATTTGAAATTAAGTTTTGAATGATTTTTTAGAAACTTCTCCTATTTTATAACCCAAATATGTAGATGATAATTCAAAAATAGTAGATAACATCAACTAAAAGTTTTTACCCAACAATCAAATCTGCGGTTTAATAATACGGGTCAAAATCTAGTTATTTATAAGAGAAATTTGGACTCATATACATTGCCCCAACATAATTGCAGTCTATAACTATAGTAAAGCCATGGTTAGAATATGTTACATATTGTTTTCATTATTGTCTAAAACGCCCTTGTCATGCATGTAGAAAGGGAAATGTCTTTTTATTACTCCGTGTTTCAATTAAAAAAAATATTTCCCTGAGAGGTTTCATAAATCGAAGGCAAAGCGATTCCGAGGGAGAGGTTTGATAAGTTCGGGTTCGGGGCTCAATTAACAGGAGAACTTGTGTACACGGAGGTGGAAAAGAAGTTGCAGTGGTTGTTGGGTACGTGAAGAAGTCCGATTAGAAGTTTAGGGTTTCAGCAGCGGAACAAACAGAGTCCCAACTGAACGTATACATCTTCTGGTAGGACCCACTTCATCGAGGTGAGACGGGGCTTGATGGTTGCTTATTACGGGAAGCAATTACTTTCAGAGTCATCCCGGCGGGAAGTGTAGACCCTTAAAGCTGAAACTCTGTTTCTGTGTGTAGATCCAGTGCAGATGTATCAAGGCGGTGGAGAGAAGGTGTGGAAAAAATGTTCAATCTTTATTTTTGGTGAATGATTATTGTCACATGCATGTCCGTGATTGTGTTGGTTGCTTGACGGTGAAGAACCCAGTTGTTGAGTTATGGTTGTGGGATGATTAGGTGTGATGAGTAAAGTTAATAGACTATAGATCGATGTTTATAGTATAGAAATTGTTGGATGGTTTGTAAGTTAAATACGTTTTTGTTTTTATCTTAATTATATGGAGGGAAAATGACTATTCTATTTGGGATGTCAAATAGTATAGAGACATTTGTTGACCATGTCAACATAAATTAGGTTGCGCAGTAATACCTATACTATTTGGAAACATATATAGTGTAGATTGTAAGATATCCTTTTAAGCATTGTTGGTAGGTTCACTACGGTGTATTTTTTTTAACCCAACTCAAGTGGCTGAAAATGACTATTCTATTGGTTAATGTATATAGAATAACCACAAATGCTTTCGTTTTTTGACTAACGTTTAGTTGAGAAAAATGAATAAACTAAAATTGATATTCGATGTGGATCATAAAAGATATTCTATTTGGAAAAGTATATAGTATAGTCACACTAGTTGAACTTTTGAACTAAATTATGTGGAGCGATAAAGCCTATACTATTTGTAAACAAATATAGTATAGATTGTAATATATTGTCTCTATACTATAGGTTGTAGGATCACAATGGTTTATCAGTTATTTTAAACCGACACATGTGGCTAGAAATAAAAATTCTAGTGGTATTTTCATAAAGTATAGACATAATCGTTCTCCATGTGGACCAAATTATGTGGAGCGGTTTCAGACTATAGTATTTGTAAGTTTTTATAGTTTACATAGTAAAAAATTCTTCTGTTTGTGGTTTGTAGGTTGACAATGGTTAATTGTTTTTAGCCTCACTTATGTAGTTTTCAGTGACTATTCTATTGGTAAATGTGTATAGCATGAAAACATCATGTATAACGACTATTATTTATTCAGGCTGCAAACATGGTCGTCACATTTATTCGAAAACGTCTATGTGGCTTCGGTATTACTACTTATGATATCCTCCCTATTGCTTTCGTGGATACCCTCTTCCGTATGGAGTACCAAATATTTTGTCGGGGTAAATGACCTTGGGAAATTCAGCTTCTCTAGTGGTTTCAGAAGTTAAGGTTTCCAAACATGAGGTGGGTTGGAAACGTTGAAGTCCTGTACTGCCCCTTTCAAGTAGATGGTTCGCATTGGATAGGAGTTATCATAGATATAGCCTAGTGGTGCATTTATGTGATAGACTGTAGCCCAACCTGTCTACCGGATGTCAAGTTGGAAGGACTTTTTCAACCGATTGTAGTCCTCATGCCATTGCTTATTCGCCTCAACGGGGGGAAGCCGTAATGTGATAAAGCGATGGAAATCCCACTGCCCATTACCTGTATCGACCTTCCATTTCTCTGTGAACATCCAAATATATCTATACTATTATAATTGTTGATAGTATAGACAACACGATATTTCACTGTCCTTTTTTGGCTATATAACCTTGTCGTTTATTTTTTTCCAGGATTATCTTGTGTTGCAATGCTTGTTGGGATGGAACTTCATGCAACACATCGTATGCACCTTGCAGAAAATATAACTGCTGATGCCCTTGCAATTGCAGCACAAACATATGCATATGAAGCATACTCCACCTTCAACCCAGATGAGCTCCACCACTTCATTATGGAGTGATTTCTTTCTTTTAAGCCATTATTCTAAGAACTTTTATGTTCTAGCATATGACTCATGTTTTATGTTGTAGAAACTTTGTTTGTGTGCCTATACTATGTGTTGTTAAGGTAACTACATTAACTATCGTAATTTAGTGTCGTTTGGTTATTGACCTAGCACAACATTATATTCTGTGTTGATGTTTTTTATCAATTAATCTCCCCGCTTTGCCAATTACGTTATGTTAAATATTTTATTATTTGCATCACAGTAACACTAATGTTAGTTCTTGATTACATGTGTTGATGTTGTGGTTGACAGTCACTACAAAGCTAACTTTAGGTAGTTTATATATTTTTGAGAAAACTAAACTTTTTAATGGCATCACCGCCTTTTGTATTTTTTGTGTATATTTATTACTATGTTATCTACTAGGTGACATAGAATCGTTTGACAATGACTATACATGCGAAAATTTTCTTACCAACTGAATTTAGGGTACATTCGACCACTAAGGGAGCTATGTCCTTTTCATGTTTAATACGACGTGTCACCTACCTACACAGAAAATTTTGGCATACCCTCTATACCTGATGCATGATTCTTTTGTATGTATGCGGACTGTAATAAACTTGGTATGGTGTGGTCAGATATTTTGAATATCCTATATATTAAATAGAATAGTATGGTTTCGTTAGCTTAGGGAAAATATATGGTCACTTTCACTCGTACCACTATACTTGACGTCTCATATAGTATAATACGTATCATATAGTATAGTACGTTACATGAATGTGCACCTTATACGTTGATAGTAAACCCCTCTTCAGAAAAAACCTTCATTTAGCTATTCTCATGTACATTTAGTATTGCCTTTTACGATGTCATTTATAGAATATGTTTGTTAACAAAATATCGCACGTACACTATATTTAACATAGTATAGTATAGTTCTTTACAGTGAATAAAATGACTATTGTTTTGTATTTTCTTCACATGCCTAATTCCAACGTCTCACCTGTTTGTTTTATTCAAATTTTGACAATTTTTCTGTCTGAGAAGCTTTAAAACTGGTTCTGGCATACGCTTGATCATGTTCTATACTATTCCATATATAATATAGTATCGCGTTTCCGTCTGGTTGTCTATGTTCATAATACGTGGCATTTCCTCACGTTATTGTTCTTCTTTTGTGGTTAGCTTTCGCTCTCTCACTTGCTTCACCTACACACGCCAGCAACTGAAAGGACACAACCGTCCACATTTTGTCACAATTGTCACATCACTGTTCTTTTGGCTATATTCTTCATTTTCCTATCCACTATGAATATCTAGCAAATTCACCATATTTATAATTCTTGTTTCAAAATGCATCGACCGGTTCTGGGCATGGCTTATTTCACATGCCTAGGTTAAGCTCTAGAAAATAGGATATTACTCCCACTACTGTATTTTTATTGATACACTTTACTGAGATAAAAAGTGGACCATATCAAAATTGTGAAAATCATAAAGATCGAGATGATTATGGAAAGATCAAGATGATTATGGAAAGATCAAGAGTAAAATCTAAAATTAGTAACTTAATATTTATCTTTAATATACAAATTTTATTAATTAAGAAAATTATAATAATAATCTATATAAACGTATGCATAAAAAGTCGAATACTATTATCTTAAACATTTTGTATTTCTATTCTCATAATTATGGTATCAAAACCATCCAATATTGGTTTATCTGTGCATGTTATTCTCATAACTGTTCTCGTAAAAAGATATGATAGTAATGAAAATTATAAATTGGTAGTATAGTCACTATTATATTCATATAAAGAGTTGATAGTCATTACTGATTACCTAGTGGCATTGTACATTGCCAATATTGTGAAGATTTATTCAGTCTCACACATGGTTAACAAGTATGAGTTTATATAAGGATTTTGAAATATTTAGAACATCGACCATATACAAATTTTGAAACACATGATTTTTTTTTGGAAATATTAAGAAAATCAAGAAAATCTTGAAAAAATGAAAATATATAAGATTTTAAAATTAACATTTCTTTAATACACTATATATAGGTTTAATAAACTATGTTAAATTAATTTCTACTTATTGTAATTTAAAATATTTAGAGTCTAATATAATTTTCTTAAAGAATTTTGTAGTATTATTCTCATCAATTGATCACACACTTTATCTAAAGTATTAAAACAGAACACTAAAAATCTACTTACAAAAGATTATAGTTGGACCATTACATTTATTTAGCTTTCTCTTTATTTTCTTTTTTGATAAACCTTATCGGCTCACCCGGAATAAAATATACACTATAGCCTAACACATTTGAAAATATATTCTTAATTATTTTTTATATGTGCATTTTAATACTATTTTTAGTATCTTTTTATTTAAAATGTAAATATATTATTATTTAATATTTACTATTAAAACAATAAAATTTCATAATTAATTATTATAAATGAATATTAATTTATTTTTGATTTATAGAATAACAAAAAAAATCTATAAGATTTATATGTACATTAATTCATATTCAGATTTATATTACTACACCAATTAATAAATATGTAGTGACTAAATCCATGTACTAACTATCTTAAAATAATGTAAAATAAAATAATTACATATACAGAACAACATACATTCATAATTTTACAATGTACTTCAATTTATTTAAAATATATTAAAGCAGGGTATTTAAATATAATTAATTTTATATTATAATATACATATTTAAAATAAAATATTAAAAGATAAATGATATATTTGACTTTGATAAAAATACAATACTAAATTTAGTTGATATTAATATTATTTAATTATATGGTACATCAAACTATAGATTATGTTTTAAAATTACATTTTGCAGATTATTTCATAAATATGTGAATATTTATCAAGTATGGGATGAGTTGAATGACATACAATTAAGTTATATTATAATAAAATAACTTTTAACTAATATAAAATAAAAAAATAAATCATATTATAATTTTTAAGCTGTAAAATATAAATAAAGTTAATACGAGATGGTTTATATAAATGAATTATATTATTTTGTTAAAATTATATTTATATAAATTTTATTTTAATTATCTCTATTTTTAAAAGCAATTTTTAATAAAAATACGTATATAGAAACTTCAAATTTTCAGTAAATTATTTTTCGACTATAATTTAGTTTCGCGCTTTCAAAACACAAATCAAAATCTAGTTTATCCATTAAAAGAGTACATTGTCCATGTTATCTGATTCGATTAAAAGAGTACACCAAGATATCATCGTAGTTTTACCATGTTAAGTCTTTTACTCTTTTGAAAACATTTGCGAAACTTGTTTGTCTTGCGGATTCTTTTGTTTTGTCTTAACATGAACTAGTATTGACCCTATGCTATGCATGGGAATAATTTTGATCATAAATAAAGCCAATTTTTTTAAATACCAAATTTCGATCCTATATAACTCAACATGACATGTATAATTTAACCTTGATTTACCAAGAGATGCATATACATAAAGATATTAACACAGATAATTAATTAACCATAAACATATAAAGATAAATAGATTTGGCTAAAAACTTGAATTGTGTTATGAACCAGATTGTGGATGACCTATAACCGGACCGAACATTAACCTATTACATAGAGGTTTACTAAACCTAAACAATATAAGTTTAGGGTTAGACGGCTAGGGAAACCTTCTCCATATTGGTTTTGGATATTTTCCTTTTTCTAGTTGCAATAGGATTTATACTCTTTCTATTTACCTATATGATGGTCTATTGTAATCCTTATATAAAGGGAACCCCTTATACTCTATGAATAACACAATACAAAGCAATATACGAATTCCCCTTTTTATTTCTCTAAATTTCACAACACGTTATCAGCACGAATTGCTCTCTAAATCCCTAAGCTAAAAAGCCATCGATTAAAAACCCTAATCCCCATCGTGAAACCTTTGATCATGAAACTTTCATACTTTGATCCGAATTCAACCTTCAAACAATCAAGCTTGCTCTACTAGTCGATCATGATCCTTATTCCAGTTCATGATCCAAGTACAGACTTTCTCTCATTGGTGGTCCATTCAACCCATCGGAGGTTAAGGTGAACACTAAGAACCCTAATATCTCAAAACCCTAATCCAAAATACTAATCATTGAATTGAAACCCTAGAAACTTATTGATTAAATCTTTTGAGAACTTAGAAAGTGTGCTAGGTTGATTGGTTAGCTATATTGATTGCTTTGAGGATGTTTGCTAAAACTTAATCGATTGCTAAAACCATAAAACCCTAATCTCATTATGAAACCCTAATACTAAACATGTCTGATTTTATTGATTGATCTAATTGTTTATGAGGTTAGGACTGATTGCTAGGTTGATAGTTTTTGCATGATTTATGTCTTGTTTTTATAAACTAGTCTTAATCGTATGATCTTGCTAGAACCGGTATGCTACGGTTGCTAAGTACATGCTTGGAATCCAATAGATTGTCTTTGCATGATCCGTTTGTTTTGTCTAGATTGAGGTTATATGGTCCGACTTTTATGTGCATATAGATCTTGAATGCTAGGCTTGCTAAACTCATACCTGAAACTGATTGATTAATTGCTAAACCCTGATTGAATGTTTTAACATTGAAACCGCATATGATCCTTGCACATATATAATCCATTTTGCTAGTCTTGATAAACCCTAATCTTATGAGCACATATAATCCATGTTGCTAAGTCTTGAATTCGATTGATTGATAACCCTGATTGAATGTTTCTTGAGAGTTAAGATTGTATGCTAGATTGATTGACCGTTTTTGACTTAACCCTAATGCTAAAACCCTAATCGTAAGTTTAAACCCTAATTTAATCCAAATTATTCATACTTGAAATTGATTAAATATGGCCACATGATTGTTACATGATCCACTCCTTTACATATAGATCATGATTGCTAGGATTGTTGCATTATCTCATATGGTCGTGTGGCTTGTTAGCATTATACCATCTTGGCCGCATGAACACATATATAGACATTGATCTTTAGGATTGTCTTGTTTGATCTATATGACTTGGATTGTCTTGTTGGTCATTAAACTTAAGCATCTGTATAACCTATTGAACATATAGACATTAATCTTTAGGATTGTCTTGCATATTCGTATAAACTGATTGCTTCATGGCCGGATATAGAAATTAACTATTAGGAATGTCTTGTCTCGTTTGGCCATGTGATTTATTTGATAAGCATGACTTGATTACTTGTTTATATTACTATCCATATGACTTGTGATATCTTGTTTGGTCGAGAGACATGTCTGATAAAACCGTATGGAACCTTGAAACCCTAACTTGGTCGACTTATTGATTGAAAGTTTTAGGATTGAATTCGACCACCTTGCTTTAACATTCGACCACCTAGAACATGATGATCCGATTGATAGTTTCTTTGATTGAGGTTATATGTACATATAGATCACGTTTGATAGGCTTGCATGAACATATAGAAATCACTTGTTAGGGTTGCTTTGGTCGAATGACTTGATTACATGGTCGTATAAACCCTAGACCTAAAGTATAAGAGCATATGATTTCAGATATTGAAAATCAACAACTTGGATTTTGCTGCCCTAAATCTCTCTGGTGATAATTACTTGCAATGGACATTGGATACTAAGATTATCCTAAAGTCAAAGAACTTGGTGAATGTATCACAAAAGGCAATAATGCCAATGAGAAAGATAGATACATGGCAATATTAATTATTCATCATCATCTTGCTGAGAGTCTCAAAGATCAGTATCTGACTATTGAGAATCATCTAGACCTTTGGACGGCATTAAAAATGAGATATGATCACCAAATAATGGTGTTATTACCAAAGGCTTTATTTGATTGGAGGAATCTCAGGACCCAAGACTACAAGTCCGTGGACGAGTATAATTCAGCCCTATATAAGATTGTTTTTTAATGAAACTATGTGGTGAGGTTATAACAGATAATGATATGTTAGAAAAGACATTTTCCACCTTCCACACAAGTAATGTGTTGCTATAGCAACAATATCGTGAAACAGCTTCAAAACTTATGCAGATCTGATCTCATGTCTATTGCTAGCTGAGCAAAACAATGAGCTGTTGATGATAAATAGTGAATTGAGACCTTCTGGATCAAATCCATTACCTGAAGCCAATAAGGCCACAGAAAAAAAGAAAGAATCCAAAAAAGTAACCATGTCTAGAATAAACCCCACGGCCATGGCCGTGGTGGATGGAAAGGACGTGGCTGTGGCCACTACAATTCATATGGTCGAGGTAACTACTCGGATCGTGGCTGTGGGAACCACTATAACCGTGGTCGTGGACCCAATTTTGGCCATGGTCGAGGGCTAGCTTTAAACCACAACACTCGACTAAATCAGTGTGCCATATATGTGGAATGGGTAATCATTGGGCTAAGAACTGTAGGACTCCCAGACATCTAGTTGACCTCTACCAAGAGAGTATGAAAGGGAAGAATCCTGAAGCCCATTTGGTCCAAGATGGCGATGGTGACTTTGACCATGATCAAGATGATCTTATTGATTATGAAACATCAGATTGTCTAAGAGAATAGTTGATTTTGACATACTGTTTTTGTGCTTTGATTTACTTTATGTTTTTCTTTGTCTTCATGATTTCTTTGACTTTACTTTATTGTCTTGTCTGATTTTACTTAACAAGATGAAACGTCAATATAAGCACAAATTGCGGGTATAGCCAGCCTAATTTAGGGCCACAACCAGGCATGTATATTATTACCTAAAGGGAACACATCTAGAGATATCCGATGCTTTATATTCACCCAGAGAAGCCCATTGAGTTACTAAGATATAAGAATGAATGGTTTTCATATACAAACAATGGGCGAAGAAAACAAAGAGTTCCTTCAGACATAGAAATATGCCCAAGACCATAAGAAAGTGGTCGAGACTATACATGCATTCTCTATTGGTCTTTACTATGCCAAGATCAGTATGATAGAGGCTAGATGCCGAAGTGAACAAAAAGTTTACTAAGAATTTCACTTTATGGCATGAACGGCTTGGCCATCCCGGTCCAAATATAATGCATAAATTGATAAATAATACAAAAGGGCACACACTGAAAGAATGAAAAGTTATCCCGAAGAATTTCATGTGTGTAGCATGTACACAAGGAAAACTCATTAGGCCATCACCAGTAAAACGACTCTAAGGTACCAAACAATGAGGATTGGGACGCCAAGCTTCAGGATACTAATGTTCCTGATAATAATAAGATTGTAATTGATTAAATCATGTCTGGAATACATTGGAACAGAAAAAGATGTCGACATAGATGATTTATTTGCATACAAGGTAACACTTGAACTTATGGATATAAACGAGGATCATGAACCCACGTCAATAATAGAGTGCACTCGTAGATCAGATTGGCATAAATGAAAAGAAGCTATAGACGTGGAGGTAAACTCTTTAAGGAAGAAAAATGTATTTGGTCCAATAAATAAGGACACCTTATGATGTTAAACCAGTGGATATAAATGGGTCTTTGTGAGGGAAAGAGATCGTGAGATACAAAGCCGATATTGTTGCACAAGTATTCTCACAAGAGACCATGAATAGATTATGATGGTGGATGCTACTACATTTCGATTTTTAATAAGTTTGGTCATAAGAGAGAAATTAGATTTACACTTAATGGATGTAGTAACTACATATTTATATGGTCCAGAGGATAAGAAGATATATATGAAAGTACCAGAAGGTATTGAAGATAGAAAATGTTCTCAAAGAACAACGTTGTATAGAGCTGAACAAATCTATTTATGGACTGAAACAAAGCGGCCGCATGTGGTACAATAGGCTAAGTGAATACTTAGTGAAAGAGGAATATAAGAATGACCCAATCAGTCCATGTATTTTCATAAAAGAAATTTGACAACTTAGTTTTATTTTATACTGACCATCCCAAAGAGGGACTAATTGGTTTTGTTGATGCATGCTATCTATTAGATCTTAGACAGGTTATGCAATATATTGGCAATCTATGAAACAAACCATCGCAGCAACAACAGCCAAAATCCGTGTGTGTGTTTGGTTGAGAGTATAGGATGGTCGACGGGATGACCAATCACATCCGCTCAAAGTATAAGATAGTCGACGACAAAGAAACACATCCGTGTGGACTTGGGGATGTCTGTGGGCGTAGAAGAGCCAACCATCATTTGCAAGTTACAAAAGGTTGGAGAGGTCCGAGTGGTACAAGTTTGTTCAAGTCACTCCAACATCAACATTCAAGAAGTTAATACACCAGATTGGAATGCGTAGGCTTAAGGACCTTCAATGAGGTCCAAATTAGAGGGAGTAATGTGTGTTGTACTCTTTTTCCTTCACCATGGTTTTGTCCCAATTGGATTTTCCATGTAAAAGTTTTAATGAGGCAACATTAAGCACATTACAAGCTCTATACGGTTATGGCATCCAAGAGAGAGTGTTATGAACCAGATTGTGGATGGCCTATAACCGGACCGACCATAAACCTACTGCATAGAGGTTTACTAAACCTACACCATATATGTTTAGGGTTAGACGGCTAGGGAAACCTTTTATATATTGGTTTTGGATATATTCCTTGTCTAAATCTAGAATTTCTCTAGGTCTAAATCTTCTCTAAGCTAGAATTTCTCTAGGTCTAAATCTTCTCCTTCCAGTGCCTTTTGCTTTAGCTCCCCTTATATATGTCTTCTGGGTCGGTTCCCCTTTCATTTTTTGCACCTAGGTCGAGTTTATCGTTTCGCATAAAATTCTTTTTTTCTCTTTCTTCATAATTATCTTGCAAACTTGACATTTATCTTCCAAACGTAACATTTATCTCTTCCTGAAAGATAACAGATAGATCATCATTTCAATTGGGCTCTTTTTCGTGAAAAACCGCGAGTGGGCTTTTAGCCGAGATTTAGACCTTCTCGGGCCGTTTTTCGACTTAAGCTTTTTCAGATTTTTTCGAAAGAGCACTTCTAAAACGATGCTGATTCCGACGAGATTTCAATTTTTTCGTATAGTGCAGGCAACCTTTAGGTGTTTAGTTAACCATTGCCGTTTTATATGATCAATTCAAACTTTATACTAGAAAACAAGTTCTTGCGGTACAGTTCCAACTTCAATTCTGAACGAGACAAAACAAGAACGAGTTCGATCCGGTTTTGAAGGAAGGAGCTACGAGGACAGGATGAATATGGATTGATGTATTCAACTCGCCAAATGGGCGAGTTGGATTGCATGTCCGACCCAACTCGCCGAACGGGCGAGTTGGTTATCTTGTTCGATCCATCTCGCCGAACGGCCGAGTTGGTCGACCCACGTCGCCAAACTCGCCCGTTCGGCGAGTAAGACTGTTCTAACTCGCCAAACGGGTGAGTTGGTCGGCCCACATCGCCCAACTCGCCCGTTCGGCAAGATGGACTGGTCCAACTCGCCCGTTCGGCTAGTTGGACGGCTTGCTTGGCCAACTCTTTCGTTCGGTGAGTTGGACAATCGAGCCTTATCGTCGTTTTGTTGTTTCGATGCTCGGAAATCCGTTTGTCTAAGGCCTAGAGTAACCTTTCTCGAGGACTTATCTTGCAAACCCTCCTTGGGGATCCATAAGAAACTCGATTTCGATTTTCTCGATCTTTTTTTAAAATATTATCTCTCTTTTCAAAGGGGACATTTCTTGGGAAGTTTCTAACGTTGATTCTGTCGTGACCGATTTTGACCCTAATAGTTAGCCCCCCATCTTGTTAGAATCGTAAGGTTTTAGCGAGCAGTTTAGCAGGTTTGGTAATTTAGGAAACAATTTCTTAACTTTCCTTAAGAAACCCAACTTAAGAAACCTGCGTAAATCATGCCTAAGGGCATGATTAAGGCAAATCAACGGTTGAAAAGGTCCGTTGAAAGTGTTCTACGTTTTCCTCTAAGGGCGGAATGCAGCAGGATTGGGGCTGCGCCTTGTGAAGGCTGCTTACGTACCCTTGTTGAAGAGATCAAGCCTTTTGTAGTTCATCCCGGAGTTAAGGTTCCTACTTCCTTTTTTTTCCAGCGAGACCTTTATGGTTTAGATGTGTGTTGTGTAGAGATTATCAGGCATGTTGCTGCCAACGGCATCGTATATTGGACCTTTGTCGGCCTCGAGACTAGCCTCATAGGCTGTTTATTTTGGCCGAGTGTAGCGGAATTTATGTTTTTGGGACTGATAGCGTGTAGCTTCGGATCCCGTCCGCTTTGCAACATTTTTAATAAATAAACTAGGCTTTTTACTTGAAAAGGAGTTTAAGTAGATTCGGATTTTTTTTCAGTATAGAGGGAAGGATACGAGTTTTCATCTCGTTCCCAACTCTTTTTCGGATCATCCTATTCGTTGCTCGTTCGAGATGTTTGGGAAGTTTTCCAAAGTTTCGCGAGCGCTTAAATATGGATGAAGAGACATGCTTTCAGGATCTCGTATGTTTTCAATATCATGCATTGAGGCGTTAGATACCAGTGTGCTGGGTTTAGGGTAAGACCTAAGTCTAATCACAATTTTAGGAAGTGTGATGACTACTTCGGCTTACGTTTCCTGTATCGCTTTCGACTTGGTTCCGTCCCGCTTTAAAGTCCGCGATATGTTCTCGGCTTATGTGACTTGTATGGTAGGAATCGAGCATCTCTTCGAGGACAATTTTTAAGTCTCCCGAAAGTGCTGACCAAAATTTCGGATTTCTTTTAGAGCGCTATTACCCTTTTGTCAGGTGTTCGAGAGCTATCTCTTTGAGATGGATTAGTTTGTTTAGGACTTTAAGAGTTTGTTGTGATCAACAACAAAATTATTGGTAGATATAATCGTTTTTGAACCTTCGCGAAGTATACGTGTTTAAGAAGGTGTGTATGTTTTATAGTCGCGAACGGACTGTTTTTATGGTAAGCATTCCGTTTTGGAAAGTTTTGACGAAAAAAGTTCTCCGAGGGTTAGCGACGTCTCGCTGTGTCGTAGGTTGAGTTTTTTTTCGTATGCCGCATTTCGTTCTTGAAAAATTTGTGGGCTTGAAGATGTGTGGTATCGCAAGGTTTTTGTTTTAACCTTACGAAAGAGACACGTTTTGGTTTGTTTCCGAGGAATTAGGACCAATGGGTCACGTAAATTTGTTCCTGAGAATATGCGACTTCCTTCACTGTGCTTTGTGAAGAGTCGGCCCCCCGAGATTTATTTTGTATATAGTTGAGGATGCTTCGTATAGCTCTAGGAGCTTTGTTACAAGTCTTTCCTTATGTACAGATTTTTACTGGTAAAATGCTGTAGGTTAGGAGTAAACTGCAGAACATATTGAACTTGGTCGGCTGTCGAAAAGTTTATGTTTTCCGTGCTAAGATGGCCAATGGTGTTAGGTACGATTTTCCACTTTAGGTATCAGTTACACCTATAGTCATACGATTTTTTTTGTATTTGTATGATGAAGACAAAACCTAAGAGGCTCGATAAAGAACCCGTGCGAGATGATTGCCTGCTCGGATGGAACCGATGGAGATGGGAGGCAGAATCCAGCGAGCCGCATGGCTAAGGAATCAAATTTGTAAGGTCGTAGTGAGAAGAGATAAAGTATAGGTTTTTGTTGAGAGAAGAGTCATATGACTTTTTTATTAGCTATATGCAAATTGTCCAAAACACTTCTCCATAATACTTGCTATGTTCATTTCCGAAAGTTTCTTCGCATAACATGGTGTGGATATACGAAGATGTTTCGCGTAAGTTTTACGAGGAGTGAATGGCTTAGAAGTAAATTGAGAATGTCTCTTGCAGATTACTCGTGATATTTGCGAACGAGGAATGTTTTTTCCTCATTCTCTCTGCATTGCGAAGTCGTTTTTCATGACACCGATCTTGTTTTCCCGTAAGCTCTTCTGTAAAAAATGTTATAGTTATACGAAAGTAATGGATGATCGGTTTTATGAGGCATCGCACTGCTGCGAGAGTTTGCTTTCTCGAAAGCATTGTCTTGATGACGAGACAATTTTTTTTTGAAGTATGGGAGTATACGACTATGGTATACGTACCTACTCCCTCCCTTTTTTACGAAAGAAAACGGTTGAACCGATATTTTGAAGGATTGTGTACGTTTTTTCTTTTGAAGATTGGGATGATCGACAATCCAGGTTGGTTTAAAGTCGACGCTAGGATTGTGACTTGGTGACTTTCAGTTTGACGACTAAAAATACGTCGGTTTTAAGAAAAATTGCTAGGAACAAGTCGGTTTTAGGAAAAATTGCTAGGAACAAGTCGGTTTTAAGACGGCATTTGCGTTTCTAGTTCGTTCTTTCCTTAGGAAGCGAGCTGAGTGTGTGTGGCGATCGTTTCTCGGTTTTCCGAATGTTTAGATTGGTTTGCAAAATCAGCCTGAGCAGCCACAGAACAATAGATCGAGACAAGAAAATGCTTAAGAATTAGTTCGCTAGACTATTTTCCTAGATCCTAAGTTCCCTAAAGTTTTATAGCGATTTCCGAAACGTTTTTATTTCTTAGTACCTTCCTACGAAAATTCCAAGTTTGATTTCAAAAAGTTCCAAGCCGGCCATACCTTAGTTTTCTCGAAGGTTTGGATTAACCTCTTCTCCGTTTTGCTTGCTCATCACCCCTTCCTCTTCTAGTGTCTGTACGGCCCTTAAGAATGGTAAAAGTATTAGTTCTTCCTCGCCGCGTTTGGGCTCGAACCCGTCTTGCAGTTTTTACTGTAAAGTTCCAACGGTAACTCGAGACGAAACAAGAGATGTTTCGATCGATATTCCAAAGAGAACATAAAAGAGAAGCTAATAAGGGCGAGTAGGGTGCCCAAGAGGGCGAATAGGATGCCCAAGAGGGCGATTAGGACGCTCAAGAGGTCGAGTAGGAGCAAGCCAAGGAGTTTAGGCGAGTCTTACTTGTTTTGTCGTAAAATCTCAATGGAAACTCTAATTGAGATGAAACGAAAAGCGTTTCGATCGATATTCAAAAGAGAACACAAAAGAGAAGCTAATCAGGGCTTTCCCAACTCGCCATGAGGATATTTGGAGGGAATAAATCCAACTCTTCATCGGGGCGAGTTGGACGGTGTGCATCCAACTTGTTTTAATCCTAAAAACTCAACGGAAACTCCGATTGAGACGAAACGAAAAGTGTTTCAATCGGAGTTCAAAGAAGAAAGCAAAGATGATCGAAAGGACTGCTCATTTGGTCAAATTCGCCTGCTCGGCGAGTTTGACTGATCCAATTCGCCGAACGGGCAAGTTGGACGCTCTGTTTGGTCCAACTCGCCCATTCGGCAAGTTGGACTGGTACAACTCGTCCAATGGGCGAGTTTGGACGTCTCATTTGGAACAGGCGAGTTGGACGGTTTGTTTGGTCCAACTCGCCCGTTCGGTGAGTTGGACTGGTACAACTCGCCCAATGGGTGATTTTGGAGGTTTCGTTTGGTCTAACTCGCCAAACGGGCGAGTTAGACGACTCGTTTGGTCCAACTAGCCCGTTCGGCGAGTTGGACTGGTCAAACCTATGTGTCCAACTTGTTTTGATCGTAATATCTCAACAGAAACTCCGATTGAGACGAAACGAAGAACGTTTCGATCAGGATTCAAAGGAGAACGCAAAGGTGATCCAAAAGACTGCTATTTTGCTCAAAATCGCCAAACGGGCGATTTAGATGGTTCTTTAGGTCAAACTCGCCCAATGGGCAAGTTTAGATGTCTCGTTTGGTCAAAATTGCCCGTTTACGGGCGAGTTAGACGGCTCGTTTGGTCCAACTCACCGTTCGGCGAGTTGGACTGGTCCAACAAGTGCGTCTAACTTGTTTTGATCGTAAAATCTCAACGGAAACTCCGATTGAGAAAAAACAAAAAGTGTTTTGATCGGGAATCAAAGTAGAACGAAAAGGTGAGTTGGACAGCTCTTTTGGTCTAACTCGCCCGTTTGGCGAGTTGAGCTGGTCCAAATCGCCCAATGGGCGAGTTTGGATGGATCATTCGGTCTAACTCGCCTGTTCGGCGAGTTAGACGGCTTGTTTACGAAATTGTTATGTAATAGTGTTTTCGTGCTTGGCTGTAAGAGAACTGTTTTCTTGGAAGACTCAAGTTTTAGCCTCTGAAACTTTGGCTGTGATGAGCTTAATTATCGGGAGTCGACTTAATCTGAGATTTTCTTGTTTCCGCATGATTGATCCGAGGGGATTTTGAGTAGTTTTTCCGAAGTAAGTTTAAGTTACACTCATCGAGAATTCACTGAATATGTCGCGTAGAATCAATGCTTGACTTTTTACGAAATCTTAGGTTTTAGAAAATGTTTTAGCAGTGAGGGATACGATATCTCGTTTTGCTTAGTTTATTTTTCGTCACCGTTTTAGGTTTTGAGTGATTCAATAGAGATCAACTTCGTTTCTTCGAAAATTGTTCGGAAGAAGAACAGCAGTGGGGGTTGTGCGCCCAGTTTGCTGCGCTTCCTATCTCCGTGAGTAATCTAGGGTTTCTCAGCAATTTCTGGGAGAGCAAGTTTTCTTTTTCCGAAAAGTTTTCGAAAAAGTTCTTTTTGGTCGACCCCTTATGCGCTGAGATTGTTCCAACTCGATAATGAGACAAACTTTACGGGTTTTGATAGATTTTATTGTTGCCCTTTCTGTTTAGTGAGAGAAATCGCGAGCTTGTTTCGGTGCCCCGCCTGTGGCGAAGAGTCTCGACTAGGTTTTTGATTTTTTCAAGCATTGCGGCATTTGCGTAAGCGTTGGCGATGGGAGCAGTCACTGCTGGAAATCTTTTACCAGCATTGTTGTGAGCTGCGGTATTGTCTTTCATATTTCTAGACATTGTTTCGATCAAGCGTTTTGTGGCCATGAGTTAGAGTAATCCGACCCCCCTCCTTCTAGCGCCAAACTGTGGGAACCGAAATTCACACCGTCGATTTCCGTAAATTAAGGAAAGTCAAGAAACCCTAACTTTCCCCGAGGTCCCGGATTCTCTGCGAGAGCCCAAGACAAGTAATCGAGTAAACGCGGAAATTATGAAAAGATAACAAAACAGATTTAGAAATCGATAGATGTTTATTGCGAATTTGAATATGAGTGCTCCAGAGACAAAAGCGTGCATGAAGCTTGTCTGGAAACAGGATCACAACGAAGTTCGTTTAACACAAGAAGTAAAACGAGACTAGGTTTCCTAGCTCTACCACCTATGTCGAGAGAAACTGATGCGGCTGCAACTCACTTAGCAATAGACGAAAAAAATCAAAAGATTTTGAAAGATTTGAGACTGGACCTTAAGAAAGGCTGCCTATGTACCCGTTTTGAGGATCAAGTTGGACGTAGTTCAATTAAATAGTGAACCAAGAGATCGAACTGCCGAAGCAAGTTCGTCTGGTAATTGAGTGCCAATCATAGAAACCAAGCTTGTTGAGAATAAAGCTTAGGGTTTCTAAGTGCAATTTTTTGTAGAGTCTAAGGAAATCAGGATCGTCGAACAAAGATGGAGAAACGTCTGAGTATAACTCTGCTGTTCTAGCCACCTAAGTTCTAAGTTCTTCTAAGCTAGAATTTCTCTAGGTCTAAATCTTCTACTTCCAATGCGGATTTAGCTCCCCTTATATATTCCTTATGGGTCGGTTCCCCTTTCCTTTTTTCCCCTAGGTCAAGTTTATCGTTTCGCGGAAATATTCCTTTTTATCTCGATTTTCATCATTATCTTGGAAACTTGACATTTATCTTTCGAACTTAACATTTATCTCTTCCTTCAAGATAAAAGATAGATCATCATTTCAATTGGGCTCTTTTTCGTGTAAAATCGCGAGTGGGCTTTTAGCCGAGTTTTAGACATTTTCGGGCCGTTTTTTTGACTTAAGCTTTTTCACGATTCTGTCGAGAGAGCACTTCTGAAACGACGTCGATTCCGAAAAGAGTTCGATTTTTATGTATAGTGCAGGTAACCTTTAGGTGTTTAGTTAACCGTTGCCGTTTTACACGATCAATTTGAACTTTGTACGAGGAAACAAGTTCTTGCGGTAAAGTTCCAACATCAATTCTGTTCGAGACAAAACAAGAACGAGTTCGATCCAAATTTGAAGGAAGGAGCTACGAGGACAAGATAAAATGGATTGATGCATTCAACTCGCCGAATAGGAGAGTTGGATTGCATGTCCGACCCAACTCCTCGAACGGGCGAGTTCGTCATCTTGTTCGATCCAGCTCGCCAAAAAGGTGAGTTGGTTGGCCCGCGTCGCCCAACTCGCCTGTTCGGCAAATTGGACTGTTCTAACTCGCCGAACGGGCGAGTTGGTTTGGTCGTGCGGCCTGACTCGCCCGTTCGGCTAGTTGGACGGCTTGCTTGGCAAACTCTTCCATTCGGTGAGTTGGACAATTGAGTCTTATAGTTTTTTTTGTTGTTTCGATGGTTGGGAATCCGTTTATCTGAGGCCTAGAGTAAGCTTTCTCGAGGACTTATCGTGCGAACCCTCCTTGGGGATCCATACGAAAGTCGATTTCAATTTTCCCGCTCTTCTTTTTTTTAAAGTATAATCTCTCTCTTTTCAAAGAGGACATTTTTTAGGAAGTTTCTAACGTTGATTTTGTCATGGCTGATTTTGACCCCAACAGGAAGTCTACGACATCTTTTTCCCATTGTAGCCTTGGTTACTTCATGCGTTAGAAACCTTTAGAGCCCACGATGTCATAAGAAAAACAATGAATGATATTTATGGGGTCAAAGGTTTTGTTCATTGAAGTGTTTAAGCCGAAATGCCAAAAAGGAAAATAAAAAGGAAAAATGAACGCATCGTCAAGGTGACTAACTCGTTATCAGTAATGATTTTTCTCTCTCTTCCCTTGGAATTTTCTTGTGTCTTTCTTCTCTCCTCCTCTCCCGTTTTATAGGCCTTCTTCCCCTTATTCCCATCTATTTCTTCATTATGGCTCTTTGACTTTGAACAGTGCTCGGCGGAATTGTTGACAGCTACGCTCGGCGCTATAAGAGGGTGTAATCACTCTTCTTCCACGACACTCGGTTGCATGTGTCAGTCTTCCCTGACAAGCAGGTAACCCGACCGACCCTTAGTGGGTTCGTCTGGGCCTTCTTCGGGTTGTATTCTCTTTAGTGGGCCGAGTCGACTATCGGGCCTCGATCAGAGCCCATATCCAACAGCATTTGTTGACTTAGGAATTAAACTCAACCATGGTCTTTTTATTCTATTTTGATTGACTGAGAATTTTTCAAATGGCTTTATTTTTAGATCTCATAAATATAAAAGAGGAAGAGAACATAGACAAAAGAAAGAACGTGAGTGAGTTTGTCGGAATATCAAGAAACCACTAGATGATTATGTTTTTTTCTTTAAGTATTACTAGTGGTTTGCCCGCCCTACGGACGGGATGTGATTTATTTGTTATTTGAATTAAACTGTTTGTTATAATTGGTTGTTGTGTGTTTGTTAAGTTATTATTTGGAACTAATTTGTGAATTTTTTTGGATGTTTATAAAATTATGACCATGAAATAGTGATTGGCGAAAGACTATTTGAATAGCAGTTTGATGTGTTATCAATAAGCTGTATGATCGTGAAGGTGAATTATATTATAGAATATTGATAAACTTAACTAATGCATATTGTTGGAAGTCGTTTTGTTAACATAAGAGATCATTTGAGATAGAGAAGTAGTGGTTGACTTGACTTTATTACCTATTTGGCCAGTTACTTCTTTTAGTTCATATATGACATTACTAACTCAATTGATTTTACCAATATATTGTTTGCAATGAAAACCTTTAAAATTGTTTTATCATGGTGCCACTTCTAAAATTTTAAAGTCACATTGTTTATAAGAGCAACATTACTGATAAATCTCTTAAAATGAGTTTCTACAGATTATTATATTAATATACAGAGTAATTTAATTTTATGATTAAATTTTAGTCATTTAGAAACAGGTATATTTCTTAAAAAGTAATATATGGCAAATACGTCTCTTTATTTTGGTTGAACGTCTCTTTATCACGAAACGATTCTTCCTTTTTTTGTGCTCTCTTACTTACTTTTTGTTTTTTAATATTTTATGTTGGTGAGGTATCCTTCGAGAAACCATCAATCTTAATGGCCTAAGGGTCAACAAAATACACATATGGTCGATTACTCACACCTATTGTATTCAACGTGTTTTTGTTTAGTCTTTTGCTTCCTACTTTCCCAGCATCGAGGTTCCTGTAATAAATAATTCGATTAATCTAAATGCTAAAATGGCTTATAAACAATTTTTTTTACAAATCTATAGACTGAATTTCACTATTTTTAAATTGAATATTATAATCATTATCAACCCTATTTCAGTATAAACATTACAAAAATTGATTCAAATTAAATAGGTATGTTTAGATAAATACATTGGTTGGTTTCTCTCGGTCTATATATGTATCATGTTTAAATTCAAAAATACATTTTCATGTATAGTGTACTTATAGTGGTAAGAAGAAAATCACAATGATTCACCTCTTTATTACCATTCATTGCTTCTTCTTCTTCTTCTTCTTCACCTATAAGCCAAAACGGCTCAACACATACACAAACGGCTTCTTTTTCTCCTCCTCTCTTATTCGTCCTTGTCTTCCACTCTGACGTCCGTCATGTTCGCCGTGAAACTACCTCTCTCTCCTTTCTCCCACTACACAGACCAAAAACCCAATGATTCATCTCTCTCTCTCTCTCTCTCTCTCTCTCTCTCTCTCCTCTCCTTTTCGCTGATTCCTCCATCGCCAGAGCTAAACTATTTGTTGCAAGGTGATGGCCACTCTTCTCTTGAGTTGCATCCTGGTTCTTGCCAATAGATCCATGAAAAAGCTCCCAAACTGGCCATTAGTACCATTTTCCTTCTCTTGAAGATGTCGATGATCCCTTGGAAGAGACATCATCATCTATCACAACATGTGGGCTTTCGCCACCATCTTTCTTCTGTGAAAGTGGGTGAAGTTTATTAGTCTATCATTTTCTTTAGTCTTTTGAGTTAGACTGTTAGAAAGGGAGAGAAGGAAGAGCGAAGGCATGTGTCTGTAATTTCAGAAGTAAACTTTTATCATACTTTTTATAGGTTTTTCTTTGATTCAGACTCGGTTTTATCTCAACTTATATGTGCAATGGCTAAAAATAATTGGGGTTTTTTTTTAACCTCTAAAAGCCTCAGTTACATCTCGGAATATGATAAATATATTGAGCTGAGATGAGTCTGATATAAACAAATACTTGTAAAACTGAGTAACAAATCATACCAACATTGCAATTCAAAAATTGACCTCCAGAAATTATCTATAGGAATAATGCTAATGAGAGGATCAGTTTAACACCCAACCTTAAACTGGCCTCTTATGTTTGAGTTTTTTTTTCTCTGAGAATAACCAAGCTTGGCTTCAGTGATCACTACAAATTTTAAAAACTAATTGCTTTACAACTCCAGTTAAACAAAATGATAGATGTCAATACACCACATGTTCTTTTGATCAGAATTAGAAAAATAAATAAAGAAAATAAGCAGCATCATTTGGTCAACGAAGCAACATCTTTGCCCTAAGCCACCTCGTGTGTCCTTTTGTTCCCCACTTTCTCAAACCTCTCCCATGTTCTCTACACTCATCAACTGATAATAGTACATGGTCAAGAGTTTGTATATGTTTTCAGTCCTACGTTTGTTGTCCTATATATATATATATTTCATGAAAACTATAAATTTTTCAAGTTGTAATCTGTTTGCTCATGCATTTGCAAATATAACGTAAAATCTTTTTTTTAACAAACAAATGACATATATCTCCCTTGCTTAAAAACAAAGGTAGTCGTACCTTTGGAACATCATAAATACGGAAAAGGCATCCATAAGCGTACTGTGGTGGCTGCTATAACGCTACATAGTCAAGTATATAAAAGTAACGGAGGTGATTGAATGTGTTCTAGGGATGGATGAACCTTGGAAGAGAGGTGAACAGAAAAAATAAGAGAGTGAATATTATGAGTGTGAGTTTAAACGATTGTAGAAGCTTATCACACAGACACATACCTTTTCATCAAGAACCTCTCACCCTCTTTTCACGTCAAGCGCCTCTAAGAAACGTAGAAGACGTAACACGTGAGAATTTGATGGACATATATGTATATGACGAAGACACTTAGAGATGGTTCATGAACAAAAGTAAGATATTATGAAGTATCATTTGAATATGGACTGCTTGATCCACCACTCCTTGACGTATGGGTGCCATTAGTAGACTACAAGACAAGAATTAACCAAAAAATTATACATAATCCGTATGCAGCAGTCATAAAGAAACATCTAACGTCATTAGAGTTACCTTCTCATCCCAGAATAGTATGTCACGCCCCCTTTCTTGATGTTAACCGCAGAAGTCGAACCTCAGCGGTGTTTGAAGACCGACCGACTCAAGACTCAAGTTAGCAAGAAGCGTGTAGGAAGTAGCTATTGCTGGAATCGAAGCTTGATGAATTTTTTACTTAGGGATCTCGTAGGACTGTTTCTATTCATCGCAGAGAAGGAACCCGTTTACAGAGAAGAGCTTCAAGCCATTACCTGTGATTACCTTTGATGATAATGACGATGTTTAATTCAGAGATAGTAGGACTCGAAATTAATGATGAGATTCAAAGAGATGTATTACAGAAATGGACGATGTTACAGAGATGGTGGTCTGAGTTTGTAGGAGACGAAGAGTGAGGAAGGAGGAGCGAGCTCGATAGGGGTCGACACAGAATAAACCCTAATATTATATGGGCCAGACTTGGATATTTTTGAGTTGACCCAATAAATTACCAAATATTGTAAGCCCAAACAGAAAGAAAGAAGTCAAACTGGTGATAGTAAGAAAGAGGACATGTGGTATTTTTTCCCCTATGGAGGAAAAAAAGTCTACTTTAATGTATAAGATGATTCAAAATGATGACCTATTTCCATCTTCTTCATTATGAGCCACAAAGCCCAACTGATTTTTTTTTGTTACACAAATAAAGCCCATGTGATACACAATCACTAACGATGTATTAGAAAGTGACATTGTGATTGGTTGAATTAAAATATCACGTGGACATCTTCATATGCTCTCATATTAAACTTTTATTATACTAATGATATTTTTCAATTGACTTTTTAATTTTGTAAATATTTATGAATTGTCATAAATTGATTTTTAAGATAACTTGTCCTTGAATATATAAAGGATATGTTGCCTATCTGGACCATTCTACCCCAATTAAAGCAGATTTTTTTCACCTTTAATTATGATATATATTTGCTATTACCATACAGTTGCTTTTTAGGAAAATCTCATAGATACTACTAAATGACTTTGGACTATTCTCCCTTGTGGGATATAAACATAGAAGAACACCCAAAGGCCAAACCACTTAAATCCAGTTTAGATCCGTTTAACTTTTCTTCGAAAATCATGAACTCAAGTAAAAAGTTTGGAAACATGTTATTAGGTACAATGTTGTTGAGGCAGCTTCCGCCTAAAACTTTTTTTCTAAACTGTTTTCTGCAAGCATACTTCCCAATTTGTCCATGATAATCCTTTTTAACATTTTTTTTCATATTCCGTTTTGTCGTAGAGTATATATACATGTCATGGGTCTCTGACTACTTGATAGTGATTTTTATAGAACTCTAGCAAGTATCTTGCTTTTAAACTGGATATTTGACTTCAATGCTTGTCGGCTTTGTCTTGTCTTATATGAGCCCTTTCATGACTCCGGTCTCATATCTATTTTCCTTTTTCTTTGCTCCTCAAAATATATATATTCGGTCCAAATAGATATTAATTGGTCTTTCATAACGGTCTTAAGTTTTGTCAAAAAATAACACGAGCCTCACGCACAGGTTATGTGATTATCCTAGTAAAGTATGAGTCCTTGTTGATTTATCATGCACAAAAGCCTCCAAGAGCCAATTTCAAGTGGGAATTGTCGCATCAGTTTCATAAGTATGCCATTATAAATGTAAAGATTGACACAGCCACACCCTAACAATTGCTATTGAAAAATTTCTAGTCTACTCAAATTTGTCTCTTTATTGTCAGTACTTCAGCATCTGCTTCAACACGATCCAAGAATACCTTTTAAGAGATTTTCACCCTTCCTCTATAATACTAGTTCAGTGTCTTATGGAATACACACAACTCCATAGCTTTTTATAGTGATCTCCACGTTCTCAACCCCTTGTCCATGGAACCATAGATATATTGACAACTTCCATATTAATAAGTGCATTTTTCTTTTGTTGGAATTGTACTTATTCCTCAAGGCATAAACTTGCTCCCCAAGTTTATCTCTTGTGTTTTCTCCATGGTATAAACTTGCTCCTTAAATTTATTTCACGCCAGCTCAGCATCTTGCAGTCTCCACCGCTCAGCATGCCTCTTTGTTCACTCTTTGACACACACTGCATCAGTAACTAGTTCAGTGACTATGTCAAGACATAAATCTCAGTTTTTCCTTCTCCATCTCAACATATTGCATCCACATGGTAACCACCACTCCGCATGCCTTATGTAGTAACGACTAATGCATGCACCGTTAGTGGCTTCGTCACCTAGTTAAAAACAAAAGATTATTGACATCTACAAGCTCTACTTGCATCTTCAATCTCCCCCCTTTTAGCTTTGTGTGCCGATCAAGCACAATACCCTTCTGGTTCGACAACCATGTTTCCTCACCTAGAAACTTTCACACTCGATATACTTTCCCCCCCCACGAGACATGCACTATCTTCATCTTCATACATAGATATTTTTTTCTCCCGCACGAGATATGCACCATCTACATCAGGATGTCCATCACCATGATCTTCTCCCCCATGAGATATGCACTCCTTGGACCAGAATATCACCACTTCTCCCCCTGCTTGACTGCATACAAAGATAAAACACAGATGCTTAGATGCAAGCCTTCCATCACAGACATACACGTCTGCTCCTTACTTCATCATGATAAGTACTGCATCATGCTTTGACGCATCCTTCAAGATACTTCTCAAACAACTCCTTCTCTTGGCTTCTTCGGCTTGGGCTTCTTACCCTCTGTCGTAACCATGGTAGGCTCCTCCCACCTAGTCTTTACAGTTGTCCACGCACCCTCATTGATTCCTCGGACCAACAACTTCATGCGAGCCTTCCAATGACCATACGGGCCATCCTTCAACATAATTGTCTTCTGCATAGGAAAATCGTGTACATCTTCACTTTTAGGATCACACGAGTAACTTAGCTGACCTTCTATGATACCAATTGTTAGTGCAAAGATGACATCACAATTAAGTAATGCAGAAGATAAATCAAGAGACAAAGTAAATGCAAGCAAATACCTTTTACTTTATTAGAAATCGCTTAAAGAATCTATTACAAGACTTGCTTATTAGCTTTACACAACTTGTTAACACCCTAACAGCTGCTACTGATAGATTTCTAATATAACCAAACTTGTCTCTCCATCGTCAGTACTTCAGCATCTGCTTCAGCACGACCCAAGAATACCACTAAGGGATTTTTACCTTTCTTCTATAATAGTAGCTCAGTGTCTTATGGAATACACAAGACTCCGTAGCTCTTTTATAGTGATCTTCACGTTTCCAACCCTATGTCGAAGGAACCATGGATATATGGACAACTTCCATATTAATAAATACACTTTTCTTTTCTCAGAAATGTACATATTCCTCAAGGCATAAATTTGCTCCCCAAGTTTATCTCTTGCCTTTTCTCCATGGTATAAACTTGCTCGTCAAGTTTATTTTACGCCAGCTCAGCATCTTGCATCCACATGGTCTCTACCACTCTGCATGCCTCTTGGTTCACTCTATAAAACACACTGCATCAGTAACTAGTTCATCGACTACGTCAAGACATAAACCTCAATTTATCTTTCTCCACCTCAACATCTTGCATCCACATGGTAATCCACCACTCTGCATGCCTTATATAGTAATGACTAATGCATTCAGCATCAGTGACTTCGTCGCCTATTTAGAAACGGAAGACTATTGACATCTACAAAATCTACTTGCATCTTCAGCCATCATCATTATTGGCTCTGATTTTTGTTATGAAGAAGTAGCCTACTTATGTGGAACTGGGGAAAATAACTGGAAAAAAAATGTTTAACAATATATTCAAATACACGAGATCAAAAGAGTGTTGTATCTTTCCTCTCATTTTATTTTCTTTTTAATGTCGCTCACCAAAAGAAATACAGCAACGCAACCAATGATTCTTTGGTAATACTATCTTGCGCTAGGCACATCGTTGGTGTCACAGTTCATACTCACTTCAGGGGAACTTTGAGAGTCCATGTCTTGATCGTTACTTTTTGTCGAGATTTCACAAGTAAGACAATCTTTTAGCTCGATAACAACATGGAACATGTTTGGTCGTTTTTCTGAAGAAGGGTTTGCACACAACATAGCCAGTTCAAGAGCTCTCCAGGCAGAATGAGAGTTGTAATCGCCATGAAGGTTAGGATCCATGATTCCAGTAATATCTCCTCTATTAAGCATAAACGCTGTCCATTCTTCTATGTGTGACTTTTCGCGAGTTTGGTCAAGCACACGTTTGTTTGTGATTATCTCCAGCAATACAATCCCAAAACTATAAACATCGCTCATTTCCGCCAATCGACCCGTTCTGTAATATCTAGCAAGGCAAAAACACAGTGTAAGGTACATGTGTATTCATTTAAACAATGAATATGAACGTTCTCAGAAATTTTACATTTGTCCGCATTATTGTTTCAGACTGTTTTTTGACACATCATGGTTATACATATATTAAAGAAAGTCATACTCTAGGTGGAATAAAATTACTTACTCGGGATCAAGATATCCAGGAGTACCAGCAACGGCGGTCGAAACATGATACTCATCTCCGAGTTGGCAAGACCTTGAAAGTCCAAAATCCGCAAGTTTGGCAGTGAATCCTTCGTCCAACAATATATTTGTACTTTTGACATCTCTATGCACCATCGGTGGCCGACATCCAGTATGTAAGTATTCTAGTCCTATAAACATTATCAATTCCCTTGTTACTTATTTATGATCTCTAGAAATCATTATTCAGATATATGAATAATTTTAGTAAAATGGTCAAATATTCTAGATTTTTAAAGCTGTTATCTTCGTCATTGTATGAAACTTGAATATAGTATCTCAATGTAAAATGGTACAAATGGTTCATAATTTTTAAGTGAGAAATAAGAACAGTGTACTATTTATAGTTGAATCATTTATTTCCATTGATAACATGAAATGTTATGTAACTAAAACAAGAAGTGAATGACAATATTATGAGATAGTTCGAACCTAGTGCGGCATCGATGGCTATTTGTAGTCGAGTGCGCCACTTCAGAACAGAGCTACCGTGTTTTCATATAACAGATTCTCAAATCAGCTAACATGTTATTTTCAGTATAGTTTAGTTAAGAAAATGCTTAAGTTATTTACGTATTATGATTTTCCACCTGACAAATGATGTTTTAAGTCTCTATTAGACATGTATTCATATATAAGAGCCAAATGACCTCGTTCTTCGCAGTATCCGACAAGGCTTACCAAGTTTATATGGTGAACTCTCAACAAAAGTTCGACCTGCGCAACAATGAGAGAATACATGAACACACATTTTGTTTAGCATATATAGGAATACGACCGTTTCTTACCTCTGCCTTAAACTCTTTATAGCCTTGTGATGATGATTGGGAAAGTAGTTTGACGGCAACCTCTTGTGAGCCATTTATAACACCATGATAAATAACGCCAAACCCTCCTTCACCAAGTGGTCTTGCCAAGTTTTTTGTTATTTCCATCACCTCTGAGTGAGTAAATTTTTTCCTTCTCATCTCGATAGATATTTCAGATATATTAGTGGATGTAACATTTGCATTCGGCTTAATTGATGATGGTGGTAGAGCTGTAGAGGCTAACATTTAGTACAAGAATAGTATAAATACCATGATATGAGTTTTAGCAAATACCTTCTGAATTTGATGATCTTTTCTTCTTAAACACAAAAATGAGAACAAGAACCACTATAATAACTATGACAGTAGCCGAAGAAACAAATGCAGCAGTTTTCAATGGAAATTTCTTCTCTGGTACACATGAACCAGATAAACAACGATTCTTTCCATCAACACTACCCAAAAAATGGCTAACCGTAAGTATTCTGAATTCATGTGCTGAAGGATTCAAAAGGAAATGTGTGTGGGTGGAGTTACTTCTTACAATAACGTTAGCCCTTCACTTTCTCTATCAAGAAGGGCTTGTGGGATGAAACCAATCAAATTGTTCTTGCTCAAGTTTCTGTTAAACCAGAAAAATAATCATATATGTAAGTGAACATGATCCCAAGAAATATTATTATCAATTAAGTACTCTTTCCGTTTTACAAAGATAACAAATAAAATTATTTCGAAAAGTTTTTGTGTGTTTAGAAAGTTTCTATTATTTAATAATAATAATTGTAATTTTCTAAAAAATAATAGAATTTAATTATTAAATTATTAATGGTTAAACTTTACTAATATTTGTAATCAAATAAAATGATGTATTTATGATACAAAATTAATTTATTTTCTTAATATCATGTGAACAAAAGAAAAATATGATCTATGCAGAAAAGAAAGAATATATCGCAGAAACTTACATGAACAATAAAAAAACTTACATGAGCGTTAAATACTTCATATCAGCCAGAAATCCCGGAATTTCACCAGTCAAATTGTTATTTGACAAGTCCCTGAAGTTTTATAAGCATCAAGTCATTGATGTTTATGAACTTGTCACTTAAGTGAAAATGATCTTACTTACAACTTTTCAAGATGGGTAAGATTTTGAATTGCAGCTGCTATGGTTCCCTTCAGCCCGCTGGAAGTCAAATTTCTATTTACAGAAGAAAACAAATGTAAAGTTGATAGATAATATTTTCTTGTAATTCTAAAGATGTTGTGCTATATAAAAATCTCACAAATAAGTGATTCTTGGTGGTCTAGATGTATCAGTGCTGTTGCAATTTAGATTGTCCCATAAAAACTTCCGAGGGACGCATGGATCTCCTTGCCATGTGATTCTGTTCAATCCATATCTGGCTTTGATTTTCCGGATAGCAATAACTGTCAAGAGTACAACAATAAATATTTTTATATACATGTATTTAGTAATGCATATATTTGTGTGAATGCATATATATATATATATATATATGGAATTCTTTGCATGAGTAGTAAGCGTACCATCATTTTCATTTGTTTCCAGTTGGTGGAATTTGACGACGGCGTAAAGTTCGATGGCATTGAGAAGAGGTGGGAGAGTAGAGTTCTTACTTCTTATCAGCTCTAAGTTGCATACTCCTCCTTTACAAGTAACTGGTGTTGTGGACTTGATTGTCCTGGTCTTCAGATATTCAGGGCTTATCGTCTTATCAAACTGTTGGCCATTCCAAAATATATCAAACTCTCGAGATTCATTGATCTGTAATGATTGGACTTCAGAGAAATGGAGGTACAAGTAAATCTCGTCGTCAGGGAAATCAAGCTCCTCCGTAATATTAAACGGTGCAGTAGTATTCGCAGGTATAGCCGCGGTTTCGAGTACATTATGTGGTACAAGAAAACCATTGGAGTTGTTTGCTTCCAGAGTGGTCGAAATATGCTTCCATGCTGGATCAAATTTTGGTTCCCATATTCTGTCGTTGACGTCATTTGGGTACCTAAAATATTGTATTATTACTTATTAACCACATAAACTCAAATGTAGAAAAAGGTTAAGATCATCTTAGAGCGACTTACGATAGAATGGTATCTGAACTGGTAAGATAGTATCGCTTGAAACCCTTCAATGAGCCAGATTCAGTGATGTAAAGATTATTTGCTAGCGGCCTTAGTTCCACAGATGAAATCATTGGCGTGGTCGGGCCTGTCTTAACAAGACACAAATCCAAGGAATTTGATCTTGGGATGTAAATAATCTCCTCGGTTTGACCGCTTATCCTTTTTTCTAGTTCTATCGTTACCCAAAAGTTAGGACCAACGTATAAGTCAAACTTAGGAGTAATATTAAGACCGTCATAATTTCCATATAGAGCAGTAATTCTTATCAGATAATTGGTCCCTTGCTTCACACTAATATTGTAACAGTTGCGTACACCATCTGGAAAGTATCTAAGAGTCACGTATGACTTTAGGGTCTTGGGTAGGCTTGGATCAATCCTCCCAATCTTTCCACTTTGGATGAAGTCTGAGTCTGATGAGAACCATAGTCCAGTATCTGGCTCCATATATGGTGACGCTTCACTCGGGAGTAAACCGCAATCCACACTGATGAACCCTATTACCATATCCAATAGATCGACCATCAATTAGTGGTCGCTTAGACTATTTGAATTTTCTTTTGTTATAGTAATCAAAGTTAATAATTGTTGTGCTAAAAGTGAAAATTTTCTACTCTTTTCTTTTCAACCACATGCATTTTGCAGGTTTTAGTTCAGTTAATAGTAGATTTTCACAGTCAAAATTCTATTAACGTTTCTCAACAAAAGATATATAGATACATACCTTCTTGATCTTGAGCTTGAGAAAGGTGAATAACAGCGAAAGTTGCAACAAGTGCGACCAACAAAATCCCATGGGGCCTCTCCATATGCTCTTGCTTTCCAAGCAAAATCAAGAAAGCCAAGAAAAGTTCTGAACCATCAAAATATTTTAAGCTAAAAACGTTACCAAGACAGTCCCCTAAAATCGTGCGGACATGTCATAGTTTCCTCTTTCCACAAAAGAAGTTTAACTTGATGAAAGAGTTATCTACTCCTTTCTGTTGAGGGGATTGTATTTGCTTGGTCAGAAAATGCTCAACTTGTCTTGAATTTTGATTATTTTGAAGAACACATCAATTGAAAGTATATAGTATTCTTTAACAATGAACATAGATAGTGGCGAAATGCACAGATAGATATGCCTTCAAGTCGTCGTTGACTTAAAATTTTCCGATGTTTTAACCTGTCTAAGGCATCAGAGGGTTCATGTTCAGCTTAACACTATATTGAGCCCTTAGGCAAAAGTAGTTTTATGCATTATAATTAATTAAGCATAATATCATGGGTTCTTGTTATAAAGGAAAAAATAAAAATTTGAGCCCTTTTTAATCATTGAGCTTACTTGACTTTAGGGTGGGCTCCGAGCGAGTGCAATGTTTGCCCTCTCTCATGAACCGACAATGCAGAGGTTTCAAGTAGAGGGTAGAGTGTCCACTCTGGTTTTATTTTGGCTCAAGTCTTACTTCTTTTTTGGTTTATATAGAGTCTCTAGTGAATATTAAACTTAATCATGAAAGACAACATAAACACTATACTAGAAGATATTTCCTCCCACTCCCGACTAACGAGGCGCCGCTTACCCCGATATTCTTCGACGCCGGTGGAGCCATGGCATGCCGGCATCTCCTTTACCAATCCCCGCACTGATTTCGCTTAGTGTTCCTCTGTTTAAGTCTAAAGTTTCTGCCTATCGGAGCTCCGGTGGTCCTATCTCCGTTGAAGGAATCTTCGACTGTGTTGTTCTCCAGGGACTCCCAGATAGTGAAGCTAGTTGTTTTCGCTGCTCGTTGTATCACCTTTGCTGGTCCGTCTCCACTACGTTTCAGATCTGTGAGTCAAAGCCACATATTTGTATAACTATGGTGCTTCTCCGGCTAGAAGATCCTCCTTAGAATCCGCCTACCATAAGTTTCACTAGGACGGCTTTGCCTCGTAATTTCTTTTTTTTTTTAATTGAATGTTAAATTGAATTCAAAAGAAAAATACCTCTTTACAAGTGCATCCTATGGCTAAGAAGTATTCTAAGAAAACACAGCAAAAACTCAGACTACTCTGAAAAATGCAAAGAATAAAAACCCAAAGAAAATCCAAAACACCAACAAAGGCATCACTAACACCCCCCTCAAGCTCAACCATGTGGAACAAGTCAAGCTTGGAGGGGTCATGAAAAATCTCCTCATTAAAACCCCATTAGGAAAACCCAAATGGGACAAAACCTAATGAGGAAAAAGAGTAAGAATTCCATGACCAGGAGGGTGTATGGAAGACAAAACCAAAACGCAGCAGCCGAACTTAACCAATCCTCTTCGAAACCAAAGCAAAAACACAGCAGCCAAACCAAGAAAACAGACTCCTCACTCCTTAACACTGGCACACTGTGAAAGCTATCGAGAACCAAACCAGAAGCTCATTCCCCCAGCCAACTCAGTATTCCCCTCTCTCTGCAGAATAGTAAATTTGTTTCTCATATTTTTATCCAGCCTACGGATCAGAACTTCGGTAGGTAAAAGATTTTCCTTATGTCTTCTCCTATTTCTCTCAGCCCATATCGCATAGAGGGAAGATTGAATCATATACTGAACCACAAACATTTTAATTCTGCTCCAGCCAGTACGTTGCGTAACCAAGCTTACCAGACACCCCCAATCAACCGTAAACTGATCTTTCAGAATACTTTTTATCAATACTTCCCAGATGTGCGCAGAATAAGGACATTTGAAAAACAGGTGCTCTGCAGTTTCCATAGGTTCATCACACAAAACACAAGAGGTATCAGCATTTATGTTCCAAACTCTCATGCAATCTCCCGTAGATAATCTCCCCTGTATCATCATCCAAACAACAAAGGAGTATTCGGGAATCGCATGATCAAACCAGACGACAGAGTACCAAGAACAAGGTTGATGTTTTTTCCTTATGCTGAGCCAAGTATCTCGAGTGGAGAAGCTCTTTTTGTATTTTCCTTTATCATTTTTCCATAAGGAAATATCATCTTCTTGCACCCAATTCAGCTTATACTTTTCAATCTCTACCTCGATATCATTAAAGATTTGAACTCGATGATGTCTTCTCCTATGGAATCTGCAAGCCTCAACATTACCATCCCCAGGAATACCCATATCAACATACCCTCTGCCATTCAAAACATCATGTAAACGACCCAGAGAAGACCATTCTTCATGCCAAAATGAAGCTTTTTTACCATTTTTCACCTCCACCTTATACAAAGTTTTAGCAACCCCCCGACACTTGAGAATTTTATTCCACATCCAAGAACCAGCATGAGTATTATCCTTAATCATCCACAAAGATCCTTTCCTTATAAGATAAGTTTTTATCCAATCACTCCATAAAGAACGAGTAGAGAGAATCCTCCAAATCAGTTTGAGGCAACAAAACTGATTAACCTCTTTCAGAGGTCTAATCCCCAGACCACCTTCCTGCTTCGTTCTACAGATATCCTTCCAACACATTTTAACCTTCCTGCCATTTAACACTGGACCAGACCAAAGGAAACCCACACAAATTCTCTCAATCTCTTTAATACAACCACTAGGAAGTCTAAAGGCTGCCATCCAAAAATTAGTCAAACTCATAATGACAGATCTTATAAGTTGTAATCTTCCGGCATAAGAAAGGTACCTGCCAGACCAGGAGCTAACTCTCTTCCTAATTTTCTCAATCAGAGGCAAAAAGTCATTTACAGTCATACTCTTAGTGACAAGCGGAAGCCCCAAGTATCTAACTGGAAGAGACCCTGTAGAAAACTGAAAATCTCTGAGAATATCATCCCTCTTCTGCTTATTACCAGCCATAAACAAAGTCGACTTTTCCATACTAATTTTTAAACCACTCATACGATCAAAGTCTTCAAAGACACCCAAGATACCTTCAATGGAATTACGAGTCCCATCCGCAAAAATCATCAAATCATCAGCAAAACACAAGTGTGTGAGGTTTATGTTTTTACATTTAGGATGATAACCAATGCGACCTCCTCTAGCAGCTTCATCTATCATCCTCGACAGCACATTCATACATATGACAAAAAGGTAAGGAGATAAAGAACAGCCTTGTCTAAGCCCTCGCTTGCTCTGAAAGTATCCTACCAGCTCGCCATTAACTTGAACAGAAAACAAAGCCGAGGTTACACAGAGAGAAATCCAGTTTATGAACTTTCCGGGGAGACCAAGAGCTCTCAAAGTGTTCAAAAGAAAAGGCCATTGAACCGAGTAAAAAGCCTTTGATATGTCAATCTGCATGGCACATTTTTGAGGAGTAGACTCTTTGTGATAATCCTTGACCAGCTCAATAGCCAATAGCACATTCTCCATGAGCAATCTGTCTTTTATAAACGCCGATTGATTTACAGAAATGCATTTAGGAAGAACACTCTTCAGCCTGTTTGCAATGATCTTCGATATAGCCTTGTAAAGAACATTACAGCAGGAGATAGGCCTATAATCTTTCATCATTTTAGCTTCCTGCTTCTTAGGAATGAGCGCCAGAATTGTGGAATTCAAACCCTTCGGCAAAAACCCCTTAACGAAGAAAGATTGAACTGCAACAGTAATATCATCCCCCACAATATCCCAAGCATCCTTGAAGAACTCAGCGGTGTAGCCATCCGGACCTGGGGATTTATTTCCTGGCATATGAAAAAAGACATCTTTAACTTCCTCCTTAGTAACTTCCTTTTCAAGCATCAAACAATCAGCTTCACTACACTGGAACTTCAAAAGATCTCTTAATCGATCAACAGAAACACCTTCAAAATCAGAAGGCTGTTTTGTCATAAACTCTTTAAAAAAACTCTCAGCTTCATTTTTAATTTCCTCCTCTGTTTTAGCAACAGAACCATCATCTCGCTGAATTTCATTAATAGCATTTCTGACCTCCCGAGTTTTTGCAGAATTATGGAAAAACCTGTTGTTCTTATCTCCAATATCAAGCCAATGAACCTTTGAACGCTGCTTGAGAAACTCTTCTTCCAGATCAGCAAGTCTCAACCATTTACCATAAGCTTCATTCTCAAGTCTAATAGCCTCAGCAGTAGGATTACTCAGCGTCACACTCTGTTTTTCACATAAGTCCTGAAACGCTTCTCTAGTTCTTCTCGGAAGATCACCAAGCTTCATCTTACTAAGAGCACGCAAAGGTTGTTTTAGAGCCTTTAATCTCTTGGTAAGCCGAAACATCGCAGAAGTAGAATGATACAGCTTCTCATAATTCCTCCATTGCTCAGAAATCAGCAACTTGAATTCCGGCATTTTTGCTATCACATTTGTGAACTTGAAAGCTTTCCTCTTGTTCTTCGCCTCTATATCCAGTTGAATTCTGCATTTCAAGTGATCAGAACATCCTCCCGAATCAAAAACACTATAAGTAGGCCAATTTAGGAGCCATTCCTCATTGATTAGAACTCTATCCAGCTTCTTACAAATAAGGCCTTCCTCCCGTTTATTACACCAAGTAAATCTTGGACCCTGATAGCTCATGTCAGTTAATCTACAGTACCGAACAGCTTCTTGAAAATCTCTCATTCCCAGAGGAATTCGAGGCGATAACTCAAAACCTGAGTGTTCTTCTCCCTCAAGGATTTCATTATAATCTCCAATCAACATCCATTTTTTCCCTCTAAACAGTGGAGAATCAGAATGGCTTCGCAGGTCATCCCACAAATTCTTCCTCTCCTCCATGTAATTTGACGCATTAATGAAGGAGCACAAAAACTCTTCCGGATTCTTTGGTAACTTAACCAAACAAGTAATGATCTGGTCACTCTTGTACACAGGGGTCATACGAACATAAGACCTCCACACAATCCATAACCTCCCTAATCTGTTATGTTCATAATTTGACATAAAACTCCAACCGTTAAAAACCCGCTCAACAATCTTCTTAGACTTCATCTCTTTTACTCTTGTTTCAATCAACCCTCCAAATAAAATAGACTGATCTTGAACCCAATTTTGAACAACTGTATGCTTCGTAAACTTGTTGAAACCTCTCACATTCCAAAAGAAACTAGCCATTAATAATGTTTCCGAGAGCCCCTTTTCATATCATTGACATGATTAGACGCTTCCAGAACTTGGTTTGTTTTTGATATCCGAGGCAACATTTTTCTCGGTCTACCCCTTCCCCTCTTCTTTTCCCTCAGAGTATCCTCAAGACTTTCAACATCCATAGCAGTTTGAGATAGATCATCGACCTCATCCTCCCCTTCTTTATTTTCCCCTTCATCATCCTCCTCTTCTTCAATTTCCTCTCCATTATCCCCTGAGTTACTTAAAGCAGCAAAACGTGAGGGAGTAATGATTATCTCATGTTTTGAATCTTGTTGCGGACTTCTCCCGATCTTCTCCTGTGGAACAGTTTCCCACCCATTTGGCTGCCTCTCTTCCATTTCCAGATTATCCATCTCCTTGTCTTTGCCTTTCTTCTCATTTACTGCTATAGCATCAACTTTCTCAATACTCTGTTGCCCTACAGCACCTCCACCATCTTTTACTTCAGCCTTGTCATCAACCTTACTTGAAACTTGAGATCCCTCCCTAGATATACTGCTTTCTCCCTGTACATTAACCTTCTCCTTCTTTGTTAACCCACATAAAGTATCATAATGGCCCCATTTCCTGCACTTCGTACACCTAGCAGGAAGCCATGGATATGTAAAAACCACAGTAGTTTCTTCCCCTTGTATATTGTAAGTAATCTTCTCTGGTAGTTCCTTAGATAAATCCACCATTACAAAGACTTTAGCTATCTCAAAATTTCCACAAGCTATGGTCTCAGGATGTAGACGATCTGGTACCCCCGCAGCGCTAGTTATAAAGCTCAAACCTTCCCATGAGTACATACTCAGTGGGACATTCGTCAGATGTACCCATAAAGGTAGTAATTTCTTCTTCTCATCATCTTCTTCTGGAGACCAATTTGAAACCACCATTGGAACCCCTGCGATATTCCACATCCCTCTCCTCACAACCTTTTCTCTCACTCTAGAGCTTGTGATACGGATCCTCATCGTAGTAGAGTTCATCTCATACACATCAAGTTTTTGATCTTTATCTCCAAAAGCCCATATCTTGTTGACAATCACATGAACTTTTGCAATATGCGGAGCTGTTTCCAAAAATTTTTCTATCACAAAATCCTCCCAAAGCGGATTACCTTTCTCAATCACCTCTATTGGAACATCGACCCGATTTTTCCCATCTTCCCCCGATATATCAATCGTGTATTTCTTCAAACTTTGTTTCTTCTGTGCCATCGAGACCCATGTCTTTGTTTCCAGATCATCCGGAGGTTTGGAAACACCCAAATCCCCCTTCGTAGCCATCCCGACTGCCGGAGAAAGCAGCTGAGATCGAGAAGTTTCCGTCGCCTTCGTAGTCGCCAAATCGCCCTTTTTTGTCGTATTCCTATTACCAACCAATATTTATCCGCTCCTCGTA